>JBAHVQ010000504.1:673210-710191 GCA_036872915.1 Nanipora kamurai | reverse complement strand
ATTGAGACTTTGACTATTTTAGTTGTATCGATGTTTAATTGGGTTCAGGCTCGAAGAATGAAGAAACTATTAGTACCTTTAACTGAAATTGTTATCAGTCCTACATATCCTCTCAAGGGTGACTCCACAAGAAACAGTGGCTTCAACGTTTATCGTGCAAGTGTAGAAATGTCCGTTAGCAGATCTAGTCTAAAGTCTGTTCAAGTAGACTTCAAGGGTGATGGGTCTTGGCATTGGTTGAAAAACCTATGAGAGCCATAAAACCAGAGTGAAATGATGCCGACCATGTAATGCAACGATTACTTTTTTGAGAAAGAGATGTTGCGAAGAAGGCGTTGATTGTTCTTTTTCAGTTCTGTGAGTTGAATTGTAAAGTAAAAGATTCTTAATTCATTTCCACAAGCATTACGAGTGTGCAAGTGTTTTTAAGTGTCTATTTATACTGGATAACACCATCATCTAACTAAGCTGTCCATCCTAGAGGCCCCAGTAGGGCCACCCCTCTTGGGTCCAGCAGTGTTACAACAGGAGGAAATCGGAGTACCCAGAGAAAATCCTGCGGTGCTTGACAGAGTCAAAGTGGACAACATTATTCTCACATGTGACCAATGTAATGGGACAATTGCACGGGATCGGGATTGAATCCTAGTCAAAAAAGTCGGAAACTCATGCACGATCACCGTGTCACTAATAACCGACGAAAGTTAGAACAAATTTTACCCAATGAAAAATAAAATAAAGAAATAAAATTAAAAATATTAAATGAAAATGAGACAGCGAAAAACTTACAAACAAAAAGGGTGTAGCTTTACAAAAATTCTAGTGGTCTGAAGTATCAGGCTGCATGGAGGGTGGTTTATGTACAGTTCTCCCCAATTGGCCCCAGGTTGATTTTCACTCATAATCTCAAAGAATCACAGGGCAAGGTAATGATGAGCTTTCTACACCCATAACTTTACCGTAATAACATGGGGTAAAGTAGAAGTCCGAAACTTACGATGATTTGTGCCACCGTTTGACTGGCGGCATCACAAGTTGTCACAAATTAACTAGTGGTAACTTGCGTCCCAATCCCCCAATCCGAACGTTGTGACCAATAATTTTCTCAATTATTACCATTATAACCCGATTGTAATCTAAATTGTAAAGTTGGGGTTGTGGTCAGGGTCAATGTTTCCTTACAATCCCCGATAATTATTGTCGTTGTAGGTTCGTCGTATCCAATAATTTACGCTTGGATCGGTGCCTTTTGGGATATTGCCTTTTCGGGTGTTCGCTGGCCACACCTTCTATGACACCGACGTTTCATCAGCACTTATCTTGCCATGGCGGATGAGGAAGAGAGTGAAGTTCCTCGAATTAATACGCAACCCGAATACTACAAACCGCATTTAGTGCACCTAAAAAAAGGAGAGCGAGGGTTTGGTTTCAACGTTCGTGGTCAGATATCGGAAGGAGGCCAATTGAGGCCAATTAATGGAGAACTTTATGCACCATTACAACACATCAGTGCAGTTCTCCCGGATGGACCAGCCGACAAGGCTGGGTTGACCACAGGAGATCGCATACTTCAAGTGTAAGGAAACTGTGATTTTTTTCTCTTCATGTTTTGCTTTTGCGCTGACATGTTTTAATCGATCTTTCTTTGACACGCGTTTATTGTAAGATAAAGGTATCCCAACTCAGTACCATTCGAGAATCTGTACATTGTCACAATACATTGTTGTGTACAATTGTTAATTTGGAAAAATTAACAAGATTCGTTATGCTTATGCTGTCTGGGCCTATTACATATCGGCTGAACGTCTTAGAAAGAGCATTGAAGGGCGAAAGATCGGTCGCTACGAAGCTCCGCGAAGTACATCATCGACACAAATTGTTTTTACGCTGATTTGTTTTAGAGTTATTAATCAAACTACATGTACAATATTGTTTCTTCGAGTAAAGGTTTAATGTGGAGCCACCGTAGCTTCGGTTATTTTGGCAAGTGACAGCTCAGATCTGTGACATAAAATCCATTGGGAAAAGGGAAAGAACCGATCTTAAAATTTTATGCTGTTTATTTTTAAATCGTGCTGACTCGAAGATTACATCTCAATTATTTGGTCAGGCTGTTTGTGTCGGTTAGCATTTTAATTACCCCCACTCTTTTCTTCCGGTGCAAGCGCCGACAAATAGTTGGCAATATTTTCATTTTCATAATGCACAACTAAATCAATGACCTATGAAAACCTAGGAAGGAGGAACTTCACTGCAATACAGCAGATTTCAAAATAGGAGGACAATTCTAGTCTTACCAAAATGAAGGGGTCATCAAAATTCAGATCTTTGCCTGAGTGAGATCTGAATATTCACAAACCTTCACATTCTACAACAGCTGAAAAAATAGTTGTTTTTATTCAACAGGATTCTGTTGCCAATGCATGACAAAAGAATCTTAGCAAACAAAATTATCTGTATGGGATATAGCTTGTACTTAGATATTTTCATTGCTTTCTGAAAATTAAGATTCGTACATTTTTGCAAGTTCAGCTGCCCCTTGCCATTTTTTGGCAAGTTTGTTTAGAATGAGACTCGGGTGAATATCGGGAATTGGTTTTCTGTGTTGGACTGACTCATTTACTGGTTCTGACTAACCTGTAAAGTTAATTTGGTTCAAGATTCTCAAATATTTCCTAAACAAGAGTTTCTTTTATAATTGGCTGGTGTTTTGGTTATTTGTGCATGCAGCTGGTTTAAGCATAATATAATTTTTTGAGAAAGATTTTCAATGTAATCTTCAACAAAGTAGCCCTTTTCAGAAACCAATGTAGCTCTTTTGTCTTCAGATTAACAAGTACCAAGTTTCAAGACTGCCAATGGCTGTACTACTGTATTGGTTGTCAGTACAATACAGTACTTTGACTATAGTAAATAGCCAATCAAAACCTTATAGAAAAGTGAAGTGCCTTGTAGACATTGTAAACAGACATGTGTAAAAAGGGTTAGGGAACTACCAAAATTTGCAATATCAATATTGTACCAACGTTTTCAGCAAAGACCTTGCATCCGACATTTCACTCTGACATAGGGTCTTTGCTTGTATTAACACTTTAACCCTTTAATGTCCCAAGCTCATCCCTGTGATGAGTAAAATTGTCTGGCATTAGCCAAAGTAAAACACTAGAGTGTACCCTTGCCCCTTAATAAGTTAAGGAGATAGTTTTTAACCTGTTAATGCCTAAGGTTTATCCCTGCAGCAAGTAAAATTGTCTAGTGTTAGCCAGATTAAAATACTAGAGTGTGTCCTTGCCCCGTAACTGGTTAACTATTCTAAAGTTTTGGCAGAATTTAACTCCTTTAATCAATTAAAACCTAAGCTTAAAGGCAGCTAGCTCCATATAATTATATTATGATAACAGTGGGAATTCTTTGATGATTCTAGAGGATTTATATAGAGAAAAATGCTAGGATTAAAAGTTAGAATGAAATAAGTTGTTACAAGATGCCATTATGGATAAAATAAAAATTTCATGTTTTATT
The DNA here is from genome assembly GCA_036872915.1 of Nanipora kamurai. Taxonomy (NCBI): domain Eukaryota; kingdom Metazoa; phylum Cnidaria; class Anthozoa; order Scleralcyonacea; family Helioporidae; genus Nanipora; species Nanipora kamurai. The sequence goes on along the minus strand of JBAHVQ010000504.1, from coordinate 706,669 downwards.
TGTTGGGGACAGTTGCTATATGGCAACTTGTTAATTTTACTCTGGCTAATGCCAGACAATTTTACTCTTCGAGGGAAGACCTCCTAAAAGCCCAAACAATAAAGAGTTAAGCTAGTTTTTGGTATTAGCATTTCAAACATTCCATAACAGAAGTTTGAGATAAATTTTATGAATTTCAACTCCAGCATGCCCATATTGTATACAAACAAGACTTGATATGTTTTCAATTTAGGAATGATGAAAATGTAGAAGGAGCCACACATAAACATGTAGTGGAACGTATCAGATCTGGTGGGGATACCTTGTCGTTGGTTGTCTTAACTTTGCCTCCAAGTGAAGTGAGAAAATTGGATCCTCCTGAAGATGGCCAGTCTCCAGAATACTTTGACTACACAGACAAGAAACAGATTGTTATTACAATACCAGAGACAAGACAGATTGAAAATGGAAGGGAAAAATACACAGTAAGACATAACATTGAAAATGTTGTACTCAAGTCATGTTTACTCTATGTTTTTTGCCTGTTTCTTAAATTGTTTTTTCTGTAATTGCTGCATATGTTGTGAGCAGATTTGCATGTACTTTAACTCTTTCTGGCCTTAAGAAACGGCTGATTTGGTGCCCCTGTCTGGACATATGTGAATCCGGGCCCTCTGTCAATTAAAGTCTTTTAACATAATATACCATGTGACAAAGGGATTAGAGGGAGGAACAAAATGCACCCTACTGGATTCTTGATATAAGGAATTGTCTGATTCTGATAAGGTTACAATATTTCAAGAATTTTTATACCATATAGTAAATTGTTCTGACTCTTTCTCATTTTTAGGTTTTTAATATCTATGTAAATGAGAGACATCTGTGTTCAAGGCGTTACAAAGAATTTTCAAACTTACATAATGAGGTAATTACTGATCTAACACACCTTTGGTAGGCAGGCCATTTCAAATACGGAGAATTTTGCATGTCTTGCAAAACAGTATTTCTCTGAAAATAAATTGAATGTCTAGGACTCAGTTGTTACTTGATTTGAGCATTCTATTGGTCATCAAATGGTTGTCAGTCAACAGGTCTAAAGCTTAGCTCTGAAATAAAGTGTGTTCCGTTAACTAGATATAGTTATTATATTAACATGCAAACCTTCAAAGGATCGTTTGAGCAACCAAATTTTTGTTTTGGTTAGGTTACATGTATTTTTCCAGCTTCAAGTAAAAAGTCATATTGTTAGCTTGTACTTATATTAATGAGTTGACCACTAATGCTTATATTCCTCTCTTTAGCTCAAGAGACAATTTGAAGATTACGAATTTCCTAAGTTTCCAGGAAAGTGGCCTTTCCAGTTATCAGAACAGCAACTGGATATCAGGCGGAAGGGACTGGAGTCATACTTGGAACAAGGTAACCAAGATGGAAGAAGTACACTGTAAATCTAGGACAAAGACCATGCAAGATTTGATTAACAGCAAAAAAAATGATAAGATTTCTATAAATTCTGCTTCACCAGAATTCACCTCTTTTGAATTGTACCAAGGCTTGAAAAAAAACCTGGAATCTTAGCTTGCCCTTTGGGCAAGCCACTCTCAAATGTTGCTTGCCCAAGACACTTCTCCACTTGCTTGGAAATCTTCTAGTGAGCTGACAGTTACCTATTGAGCAAATATTATTAAGCAGCAAAACTTGCTTGCTGGACAATGAAATCTACTTTATCGTAGACATGACACATGGGACTTGTGCAGCCATGTGTATGCAAAACAATACACTAGATGGAAAGGAAATTTGGTGCTGTAAAAAATACCTCAAAACTCATTTCTCATCCCCAGATGGTAAGAGGTCATTTTACTGTGTAATTCATTATCTAACTGATAATGACACTCATTTCCATTTTACAGTGGCTTGTGTGAGAATTATCTTTGAATCAGACCCAATGCAAGAGTTCTTGGAGCCATCCGAGGTATTTTACTGTACAACTTTAAGTTTTTCCTTATTCATAAAACCCTCTTAGTGAATATTTGGTGGGAAACAACCTTTTACTGATCAAGACAGACTGTCGTATTTGTTGTGTAGAACTTCAAATGCCTGTGGTACTGTATTGTGTTTGTTGGCTTGCCATACTGTATATTTTATACATCAGTTCAGATTTAATAGCTCATTTTATACTTTCTATTTCCTGGGGACAGATGCTTAGGTCTGAAAGCTTGATTTATAGTTATCTAACACAAGCTGATTGAACATACTTTACAGTAAATGAATGTCAAAATAGTTAAACACTTATCTCATGCCAAGCACGGGTAAAACAATTATGATGTAACAGTAATAAATCTTGTCATTTCAGGAAGTTAAAATAAACACCTTGCAAGTTGAGCTAAGAATTGTTTTACCTGATCAATCAGAAAAATCTGTTAAAGTTGAAAAAAGCTATAAAACGCAGGACGTTTGTGAGGTTAGCTGGAAATTATTGTTCAACTGATTTGAACTTTATGTCCTTGTATTCATGTTTTCTTAGTTTTCATTATGCTTTTTTTTTCTGTGAATATTAATTAGGCTTTGTTGGAAAAACTTGGACTTAGCAAATCTTTTACCAAATATTTTGCCTTGTTCGAGATTGTTGGCAGTAAATTTGGTTAGTCATAGTTTTCACTTCATTACACTGTAATGTAAAAATATCAATTGTTGCTTGGATTAATTGGATATGGGGTGAGTGAATAGATGGGAGAGGAGGTGGGTTAGTTGGTTGATTGGATGATCGGTTGGTTGATCGGTTGATTGGTTGATCGGTTGGTTGGTTGATCAGTTGGTTGGTTGATCGGTTGGTTGGTTGATCGGTTGGTTGGTTGATTGGTTGGTTGGTTGATTGGTTGGTTGGTTGATTAGTTGGTTGGTTGAGTTGGTGGGTTGGTAGGTTTGTTGGTTGGTGGATGGTCCCATGGGCAGGTTGGTTGATTGGCTGGTTGGTTCAACACTTATTTGTTGGAGGAATTTCTCATAATTTGTTAACTGTTTCTAATATTTCAGAGCGAAAACTCCGAGATAACGAATTTCCACACAGTATTTACATAAAAAACTACTCAACTGACCTGCAGAGCTGTCTGGCACTTCGTAAATGGGTTTTCACTCTATCCAGGGTAATAATAATAATTTTAATTATAACTATGATGATGATTAAAATTCAATCGTTAACAACTTCGAATCACTTCAAATTCCTGTTTGCCCTAAAACCTGAACGACTAGATTTTTGGGGGGAATAAACTTCATATTAACTTTTTAGAAATTCTGAATCTCGAATTTTGCGTTGAAATTCTCCTTTGTAAAACTAAATTAACTCTGATACACTGTTTTGTGTTTTTCGTACACATTAACAACTGTCTGAAGGGAACCGTCTTGCTAATGACTTACACACCTATCGCAATTTTTGACATGTGAGAGTAAATTATCTTTCTTTTGTCAGGTTATATGTAAGTGGTAATTCTGTCTATGTTCTCTCAAAGCACGAAACAAATCATAGAGAAAAAAGTTGAAAAACGTTCACTTAGGCGAGTGACATACAACAAACGTGGGTCACGTAGTAAGTGAACCTTTGCCGGTTTGCGGTAAACTGAATCCGAAACCTCACTAACAAAAAAGATAAATTCCTTGAAAGTTTGCATGGTGATTGTAGTAAGGTAAGTGTAGGTTTGTAGAAACACCACAATATATAATTAAATTAAATTTAATTAAATATTTAATTAAATATTGTGGTATTTCTACAAACCTATATTCACTGACAAAAAAGAAACGGTGCTAACGGTGGTGGACTGGGGCTACGGTACAGCAAAGGACTAGAATAACAAAAATAACTTATTGTGTTTTGCTTTTGTAGGAAATTGAAATGGACAGTAACGAGATTGCAATGAATTTATTATACGATCAGGTAAATATATTCTGAAAGGTCCATTTCTGTCACAGGCACATGCTCCCAGGTTGTCAGTAAGCGACGTGGCGACAGCTAAGTGACAACAAATAAGATCAATTTGATGTGCACCAACTAACAATACAAACGGTGGATAACTTTAACCCTCCTCTCGGGTTGAAAACCTCAGGAATTTACCGTTGCTCCCGTTTTTTACTACTGTCTTTTCTTGAGTCTTTGCCTCTGTCGGTTCTTGCTTACGCCACATTTTTAAATTGATTACAATACATGATTGTTGCCAAAAGAACTGAAGTCTGAAAGTGGCTGCCCCGCTGGGTGCCGAAACGTCAGGAAATGTAGTAAGTAATCCGGAAGAACGTCAGATTGGACCAAAGGTTAAAGCTTCTAGTTATCTAGCTGTGCAAACTGTATGCTAAGTATAGTATGCTAAGAACTAAGAAAAGCTAGAAACTCTGGAGCTCAGAGTTTTTCTGAGTCCTTGGCTTACTTCATTATCAACAGCAACATACATCAAAAGGCTTTAACAGTACTGAACTACAAAAACCGTAACCAGCCGACAATTTTAAAAAGTAAAGTATAAAGCATAATCCGAAAATTAACATCTCGAAACTTGAGATACAAGTTAAAACAAGACGAAGACAGGTGCACACCGCACCTGTCTTCGTCTTGCTTTAACTTGTATCTCAAGTTTCAAGATATTAATTGTCGGATTATGTTTTATACTTTATGTATTAAACTACAATTACAAGTCAAGGAAACGTTACACCTATCACAAATCCATTATTTCATCTCTCTTTGATAAAGGCCGTTGATGACGTGCGAACTTTTAAGTTAAAACCTGAAGAAAATATTAAGCTACTGCAAGAATACAAAACGGCTGCTAGAAAAGCGGAGGTAAGTAGCCACAAAATCAAGGCTGATTCATTCAGTCGACAAATTAGGAACTGCTATCTTGGCCAATTGGTTCTAGACTCGCTTGATTTAAGGTGGCGCCCTACGGTTTCTATTTTCATAGGTTGCAGTTAGTATGGTCTTCATTAATGGAGATTTCTACTGTTAGAATATTTGTAAGTTCCGTGCAGTATCCTTCTAGAATCGCGCGCACGTGCTACTTGTCAAATTTTTACAGTTACCACGGGAACAGTTAAAGTGGGGACGTCGGTATATTTTCACGATTGTCACTATTAAAACACATTATTTACGATTTTTTTCCCTGAATTTCTCAGAAAATTGACAAGACGTTAGATGTATTCTTCCTTGAAATCATAAAAATATAATGTAGCAAAATATTGTGGGAGGTTGTCGAGACATTGTTTGCAATAATCTTAATACATTTTAAAGCCCCCCTACTCAAAGTTATCCCCCAATCTCACCCCCATCCCCCAATCTCGCCCTCATCCTCCAATTTCACCTTCAGCCCCGCAAACAGCCTCGCATATTCATCTACACTTACACTTAATGTAAGGTCTTAGGCGGGCTCGGGTTTACGTTTGGGTGTTTAGAGATTTGTGATTAAGGTTATAACTATGGTCACTTGACCAAAAAACTTATTCCCAGAGTTTGCCAAAGTTAAAATGATCGATGCTTGTTCCGTTTGTAGTATCTAAAACTTGTTCGTTCCTTGGACGATTATGGCTCGGTCAGGTTTCCACACTGTGAATGTGATGCACGCAAAGATGGTCACGTTATCGTTTCGTTTAATCTACAAAACGTCAAACTTCAAGCCTGCACCGTAGAGGGAGACCTGGAGGTATTGATTATCATGCTTCATTTGCAAAAAGCGCGACGTAGTACGTTTTGTCCAGCCGTAGAAAAATAATTCTTATTTGTTCGCTTCTCACGGTGCTGTTCGTCTTGGGAGAATCTTTTCATAAAAAAGATTTCCTACGAAACTGTGCTATGCTGCTGTGAACTGGAAATCTTTCGTTTTTTGTGCAAACAGCTCCCTCTTAAACGAACTGTAATATGGGAGATGTGAAAGTGGTCAATAGAATTATATGTCACATAGTCATGGTACTGTACAATCTCATTTTTATACAAGTCTCTTGATTGTTTGAGTTTTGGGTTCCTAGCATTTCGCTCACCCTATACAAAGAAACGCGTTACTAATACTTTATCATATCTCGTGGCTTCCACACAAGCAGTGCGCATGACGAACCTGTACCCTAGTTCACCTTCTCAGTATTGGTAGATCAATGGTTAGAACGTCTCGCCGGTCGTTAGGTTGCGGGTTTGATACTCATTTGGGGCCCAGAAATTGTTCTTTTTTCTGGACCCAACCCTAATGAACGTTCACATCTTGTCAGCAACACCGAGCTCTCACGTACACACTTATCTGTGTTTAACATTTTAGATTATTAATATAGAACTCCAGAACGCATTATGAAATGAGAACTTGCGGCCATTCTTTTGACGATGGCGTTCACAGTTCGGTTGGTTAAAGCACTGCACTAGAGTCGTAGAACCACGGGTTCGACTCCAGACTGGAAGGCCTTGGAGTTGCATATTCGTAACAAGTTGCCGTTGGTTCTTATGATAAAAATTTGAAACCCTAAAATTTACCTTTGCCTAAAAACCTTTAACCTACGAGATCAAACAAGAGTAAAATCTAAAGTCATATGTATATTCTTTAAAAACCTATTATTGAGTAGATAATTGATACGATTATTACTCTTTTTAGTCCCAGACTACCACATTCACCTATGAACAGTTGTTAAACTGGGACGAAGATGATGAAGCTATGGCGTTTTATTTTGAGTATTCAAGATCTGGAAAGAAACCGCGCTCGGTCAGAATCATGTCGCCTTATGTAAGTATTGTATTCACGAGCCAACGACAGAAGAGTGTTCCCAGCGTTTACGGTTCCTACAGTCCTCCTACACCGACCTACCTCGCAATGCAAAAACACGTACACCACCTCCCTCCTTTGATAATGATTCCGCAAAAAAATTCACGCATCTTACCTTCCAGCTCCTAAAATGCACATTCTTACCTCCCACCTCTCCCCATCACCAAAAATACACATATTCCACCTCTAATCCTTAGCAAAGATTTCGCAACGGCAACATCTCATACACAAGCTGACAAGATATTAGCCAAACGTCCTCCCACATAACCTCTATATTGATGTTTTATAGCATTCTGTTATATTATAATGTTTTCATCCAGCTGTCACAGATGAAGTACAACATACAAACAAAATAATAATTGTTATAATTTTAAGTTAAAATTTTTAGGTAAAAACTGAGTTTTTAAATTTTTTAGATGAAGTTATGAATTTTAAATAAAGTCGTCATATTATTTAAAAAAGAAAAATTAATAATAATAGTAATAATAATGTTAACGATAGTGATAATGATAGTCATGATGATTGGGTATAATTCTCCATATAATGTGTAAGAATATAATAATGTGTGAAAATGATTTATCACCTTCAGGTTCAAAGATGATCGAGTTGACGAATAGGTGTGAAAATAAATCATTCTTATACATTTTTATATTTTTTATGATGATAACACAAGTGGTTTATAAAAACAGATTTGTTGTCAAAGTATATTATTCAAATACTGCACATCAGCAAATGCCCAGAACTTTTCAAGACAACATTTCTTGCTAATGAGAAGCTTGAATGAATAGTATTCCTTACCCCGTGATTGACATCGAGTAATATTGTAATCAATACTTGCTGGCCTTGGGAAAATGTATCAAAACGGCAACTTGACGTTTCGACTAGCTCTTTCAACATTTGCGGTACCGAAAAACTGAAACTTACTGTTTTAGCAGATCGCTGTCTTTACTACTCTTACGCGGTTTATTTATGTTGCAATAGTAGGTTTTTCTCTTTGCAGTACAAGTACATGTATGAATGCGCCGCACGAGTCTGCGAAGAGATAGAATGGAACAAGAAGGTAAAAGACGCGTTTTCTTGATGTTGACAGGCTGCAGTGATTTATATTCGCACGATCAATTTTATCGGTAAATCTCAGTGCATGTGAAAGAAAGTAATTTCGAGGATCAAGTCTACTCGCATGGTTTCCCGTGAAATTTGTTTCTTCACATTTTAAAGTTACGTTTATATATTTGTGTTGTGGTGTGTATTGGGGCATAAGTTGTATGTTGTGTAGTGATTTCTGACGTGTTTTCTTGTTTGGTGTTGTAAAATGCAAAAAGGCACAGTACCATTAAAAATTTGTTAAAAAGTCGCAATGAAATGAGCAGCCGAAGGTACAGGTCGAGCACAGTACTGTTTAACTTCCTTGATAAACTTCCTGTATAACGCTCAATTACACTGAAGAGCCACCTGCTTGTGCGTTTCACGTTTGTTCGTTTATTTCTAAAGGAAAACGTATCTCCTACTCCTACTAAAATAGAAGAAAAAGAAACGGACTTGTCATCAACAACTGACCAAGTAAGTAAAAAACCAAGCGCGCCAAACAAAATTTCAAAATTCAAGACTAAACAACTTCCCGTAGAATAACTGATGTAGGAGAACGAAGTCGGGTAGAGAATAATAAAGTTAGATGCATGTCACTACTCGGGAAGAGAATAACGAGTTCATCAGTGTAACAACTTCCCATAGTATGGTTACTACAGACCATTACAAAAACTGTAAGCCATTCATTGAAATCCATGCCATCTTACATATCCTTGTGGGTAGCATTGGGTGGTATGTGTTTGAACGTTTAAGAACTTTCTTTCTTGTACAGGATCCGGAGAGACCTGATTCAATCACAGCAAGCAGGCCGTCCAAGAAGCCATCGAAACCCAGGAAACCACGCAAAATTATTTCGCAAGACATATCGCATATTGACAACGATGATTTGTAATATCACTCTTTTGCCTCGTAATAAATTAATTGTATCATGGTAAATTTACGTAGCCTGTAGATAAATTGTAAATAAGTTTCACGAAATAAATCAGCTATGATAGACGATTATATTGCGCAAACATTTGGAAGCCTCGAAAAGTGTTTCATAAAATACAAAACTATAAGCCGAATGTTTGCATGTTTTATTCGACGCCTTCTTCGAGGAGGCAAGAATACCGCGTGCAGATCTACTAATCTAGTTTCTTCCATATATTGCAGTATCATGCAAATAATAAAGAAACTTTCAGCAATGTCCGAAGGAACCATGTTTGTTTTTCTACAAAAATAGTGCTGGGGAGAGTTCCTTTCGAACAAAATGGCAGATTGGTAATGACAATCCACTGACTCTATTTAACGATAGTAATACAGGTCAGTGTGGCCATCTAAAAGCAAATCAAGTGAAAATGGCGGCCCTCATAGTTGACTCCTCCGGATTACTGGCAAGAGGTTGAAGCCCGCAAGTTTGATGGTCTGAGTGACTTCGCAAAGCTGAGGAAACCTACAGTAAAACAGGATTACGTGGTTCGTGAAGATAACGGAAGTTTCCCTTTATGCTCTGCAAAAAGAACTGTCTTACTTAAAATTATATAGCTTGTTATTTTAACACTAGACTACACTTCACTTCAATAAATGGATCGACTCTTCATTAGCTTAGCAAAAACTCGACCTTAAACCTCCAGGCAGCATACTTTATCGTGAAGGTCTAGGTTTAAACGCAAATGCGGCAAGAAAGTTTTCCTCTCCGCAAAAGCTTCTACTTTGAAGCAAATGAAGCATTGTTTCCTTTGAAGTCTTGAGAAATTGCGGAATAAACAGTCTTAGTAAAACGTAAAACAGCCAATTGAACCAAATACTGAAGTACTAGAGCACCGAAACCTTTGTAGAAACCCGTTATTCCTTCTTCCATCCGAATGCGGGAAAAACAATCAAAGAATCCGTCGTAGTTTGTGCACAGAGATACGACGGCGTATCCGTTATCTGTATCGTCTATCATAGTGCGTGTTCCTTGAAGGTGAAGCCGGTAGAGGACTGTTTCAAGGGGGTATAACGCAATTTCAGTCAAGACCGTACTTGTCAGACTTGCCATGAGTTCTGGGAAATAAGCTCCTGTCGCATGCCACGCATCATTCGGTTTCTCAGGATTGAAGTTCGCGGTATTTCCTGGGAAGACGCCCCTTTTTTTCCATCTAATTAAAATTAGATGCTGAAGACAACTTGTTATGAGGTAATGCAACAAACCGTGCAGCACTGTGGGAAGGATTAAAGACCACAACGGAAGAAGACGTCCGTTCCCTTTTGATGATCGTTGCCAGCCGACCAACCGAAAAAGACCTTCCTTGACGAAGGAGAGTGGGCCAGAAAAATCGTCGATTTGTTCAGTCTGCGGGTGGAGCGCATGAAAGATAAAAATAAAGTGTGCGTTATCTTGACATATAAGTTTAAAATGTTCGTACTTACGCGGATGATTTTTCTTGTATTTGTTTCATTTCTCGCTGTTGTTTTCTAGCGATTTAAGCAGACGAAACGAAATTTACTGTTTCAAATCCGTTTGATTCCTTTTTTGAAGCACACGTATAGTTTCGAAATTAGGAAAGACAGAACATGGGTGACTGAAAATCAGGTGAAATGTCTACAGCGAGTTCTAGGCCAGTTTTCCAACTAAAAATTATCAATAAAGAGCCAGAAGTTTTTGCGGTAACGTCATGATTTCATTTTATGTTCTGCCGAGCTTTCGTCCTGTATGCTCAGGGCTTCCTCGGAGCAAGACCGAAGATGTTTAGCTCGGCAAAGTTTAAAATAAAATCGTGACCGCAAACACTTTTGTCTCTTTATTGAAATACCGTTATGCCAAGCTACAAAACTGATTAAAAATGATCACTTTCGCGGTTCTAAGAAGTTTAGCAGCAACTGAGAACTCTTTGTAAGTCATGGAGGGTTATATCCAAGTTTACCAACCTGCACTGTTTCCGCGATATTTGCCGTGTAGAAAGGCAATGTCAATACTATACTCAAGCTAGGAAAAAAGAAAAATGTCACGTGAGGGTTTTGCAGTCAAACAAAATTCTAGGAAACAATGCAATTGAAATTTATGGAAACGAAAGGATCAGCATTGCGTAGACTCCCCCATAAGGGTATAGACGTTCGGGTGCCACATGAAATTTGGCAAAAGATAAGGCTACTGAATAAACCATTCAGACACGCTGAGTGGTATTTGAGGGGAATACGTCAAAATGGCAAACTTGAGAAAAACTTCCACTGAAACCAAAACCTTTTTGGCCAATTATAATCTGATCAATACCTTTTTCCCACAATGTGGCCACCCAATTCTTTCAGTGTTGAAGATGTCTTGCTGACATCTCTAAAAAGAGAATCAAGGTTAAAAATATTCAATTTTCTGCACAACCTGACAAAATTTCCAGGCTATTGGTGCCAGATATTCTTCACTTTAGCATACTTGCCTTGGTAGCTGCTCGATGGTGACCTCACTGATTATTAATTCAGCCATCAAGTTCATTCCTCTGACAGCCAGTCTGCTGCCCTGACCTTTCCAAAATGTGCTCAAACCCTAGAAAAAATTAAGTTTCATGTTATCTATTTTGATAACTTCCCTGTTTCTGCTTTCTTCAACATTCTTTGTCCTGTTGACTTATTAATTGGATCTGTTCTGACTTGACATTTCTGATCCTTGCATTTCACATGGTTCTTTCAATTTTTTTTTTCATTTCTCTCACTCTGCTCTGTTATTTTAGTTTCACTTCTCTTTATCTCTTCATTCCATTATATTTTTCTCTTCCTTCTTCTTACTGTTTTGTTGTACTTCACCTCTCTTCATTTTTACCATTACTAACCTTTTTTAATCTCTTACTTTTGCCTAATCTATTTTAAATTTCATTTCAATCCTTAACCGTTCATTGACTCTCATTCTGTTGATTACAGTACCTATCTTCCTTTTACTTGTTCAGTTTCATTTCCTTTTATTTTTTCAATTTACTTTCTATTGTTTGATTAACATTTTGCAACCCATTCCATTTAACTTTCAAACAACTCACCACTCCATTTCTTCTCCCCTCAAGCCCTCAATTTCATCTGGTACCCCAACAAGACTAACTACATGTAAGTTTCTTCTTCCTGTCTAACATTTTTACCTGCTTTCTTTTTATTTGAATCATAATACGACACACAGAAAATGGCTGAAGATGATAGAGACCAGCTGAAGAGTTGACCTTGAAAAAGTTGATCAAACACCCTCATTTAGTAACAAGTTGACCTACAGGCCTATTTGGGACCACATGATATGACGAATACATACATATATATGTATATATATATCGTTGATTCTTTGTCATGGTGTATGAATTATTCACAAATAATACATGACCAAGAGTCATGCAAAGGAATTACCTACAAGTATGTCAGGGTGAACAACTATGTAACAGTCTTCTAGATATCAAATTTTATCTGAGACTCCTGGAGTCAGTTGTCCGAAGCCTGGATAGTTTACCCACCAGATAAGTCCTAACCAGCAAACAGCACAATCCCACAATTGAACAACCAAATTTTAATATTATTTACTGAATAGGGAGTTTAATTACCCACTTAATAATTCTACTTGGCAGATATATGTGTGCTACCACATCAGCATAGGAAGAAGGGGGGGTAAATTGGGGCACAGGCCCCCAATAATAAAAGTGGAGGGCTGGGCCCTGAATATTTACAACAATCCCTTTTTTCTAATCATTTTTTGATCAAGTTAGAGTAAAAATCAACTACAAAGTAAATGTTTTTAGTTATTAAAGCTTAGATTAGCTAGTTGAGCTCACTTTTCGGATTTTTTTGTTAAAACTGCTCTCAAAGTGCAGGAAATAGCATTTCCAAGCCTCAGAAAATCAAAAATTTCCCAGGTCCCCCAGAGGTGATTGAGCTCCCCCAACAATGAGTTGGCGTGTTGATTTGAATGCATGTTTAGACAGAAGATAAATTTTTTGGCAGGCAACCTAACATTTTTAACAAGTCTAGCTTACCATGCATTGTCTTCTTACAACAATGAAAGGATGGGTGAGTAAATCTTCAATCAACAAACTATTAAAGTAATAACAACAACGAAGCCTTGTCCAGTAACAGTAAGTGTAATGAAGCTTGACGAATTTAAAAAAAAAAGTGTGTCATTAACTGGCCACAAAAAAAAAGATTGCAGATTCCTAAGCGACTACAGCTCAATGTAACATGATAGTAAACAGCCTGCTTCAAATTATGTCATTCTTCTCCCACATATCCAGTAGATTTTGCGTGATCTTTTGTCTTTGTGTTTCATTATGTAATATAATAATGGTAATACGTGTACTTGCACAATGGGTTCAGTACATTACTTATAGGAATTGCAGTAAAATGCATTTACAGGGATAATAACGAAGAACTGCCTGAAGATCCATTACCTGGTAATGCCGATGCCAAATCCAGTAATGCGTTGCCAGTTCTCTGAAAATGTACCGTAGATAAATCAAGTTAATGGTCAGAGGCCGACACGAATGTTCAAAACAAATCACATAAACAAACTCGGAAAAGATGACAGACCTATGTCGTGATCATGTGGAAAGTATGCTTCACCCAAAGAATCAAGCACTTCATTCTCAGCTTCAGCGGTTGGGTTGCTTCGTTCTCCCTCCCGAGAGGTGGAAGACTGGTCGCTTTCAATGCCAGGAAAACGCTCAGTTACCATTTTAAAACGAATGAAAGCAACTACAGTATTATGCTGCAATTATTTTCGAAGAGATTGAAACAGAATGGCGGGATAAAGCAGGATACACACATGACGTTGGGATTGGTTGTTCTTGTAATACCTCATTATCCTAAACGGTTCCCATTTGTTCGACATCTTGTTATTTCAGAACACTGTTTCCGAAGTACGTGAAAGAGGTTCAACGAGCAATACGTAGGGCTGATGTACACGTTTTTACAATAATTTTGCGAGTTTAAGTCTTAGAATCTGTGTGTGTTCTTAACTGAGTTATAGAAATTGTTGTTGTTTATGTAGGTCGGTGCATTTATGTGGGAAAATTTTGCTGTATTTTAACAATAAACTTTGCTATATCCTCATCGAATATATAATTACGAAATTCCTGTTTTCTTTGCCATCGTTACATCATGGGCTGTGTTGTGGGTTCTGTAAGTATTTTATACATCATCTTTTACCTTTGAATTAGCCAGGGCTTCGCCACAAAACTAAGTATACGTACGTCATAGTTATGTATTCCAATTTTATCCTACGATCACTGTTTCGCTTGAAAACAGGATTTAATATTGCTATGTGGTATGTTGTTTGTCATAAATCCCATACCTGCTATTTACGAGTATATTAAAATTTTATCTGTATTTCACTCTGCAATTTTAATTTCATTCTCTTTCAATCTTTGGTCAAAAGAAAGTTACTTCATTTCGATGTTTCAACTTCTGAAAGCGTCTTTCAAACATCACGTCATCCGGTGATACTGTACCATCTTGTGAGTTGTGTTTACGCATACGTAGAAAACAAGAATCTTTATTTTTTAAATTGTGAAAACAATTAGCGAGTGTAAAAGTCTTCTTTTTTACCTGTTTGGATTATATGAAACAAAAATTTGTATTAATGCCATTTTATATCCAAACCACTTCGTTCATTCGGCTGTGCCAGCAGTGACAATTTTGTGTTAAAGATCAAAGCTAGGAGATCTACTTGTTTTTTTTTTCCTTCTGGAATCATATTCTAGTTTTGTACAAGTCATACTGTTATAACTACCAAATTCTCTATATAATTTCAACTAAAGTTGAACATGAAAGCAAACTTTCATATTAAAAATTAATGTACTGATTACTTCCTCAAATGATAAAACAACATTCATTTCGTTAAGCTTGTTCTCCCAGAAAAACGACTTCTGAACCTTAGATGGGAATCAAATCCACAACCTTCTGATGATCAATGACATGCTCTAACCATTGAGCTACCAAGACTTAGATGGTGAGATTAAGTGCAGGTTTGTCATATGTGCTACCTAAGCAGAAGCCATGGTATGATGATAATGATTTAAATATTAAATGTTGAACACAAATTTGGCTCGTATTTCAATTATTGTCATATCATGACTTCTGCTTAGGCAGCACACATGACAAACCTGCACCTTAGCTCACCATCTGAGTCTTGGTAGCTCAATGGTTAGAGCATCTTACTGGTCATCTCAAGGTTGGGTGTTCAATTCCAATCTAGGGCTCAAAAATCGTTTTTCTGAGATAACCAGCTTGACAAATGTTTGCTAGCTCCCACATGAACCAAATTTGCATTCAGCATTCAATATTTATTTTATATGTTTTATCATTACCAAGGAACTCATTACCTCTAACTGAAAATCAATAGAAAAAGTAAATTTTTAAATTTTCTTGTTGCTGGATGCTATACCTTTAAATTAGTGTTGTGTTGACTATTTAATTTTGTCTGTTTATACAGCTGGCTTGTTGCTGTGGTTCAACAGCAGTTAGCTGTTGTTGTTCTTGTTGTCCATCATGCCGTAGTTCAGTGACTACGCGTATTATGTACACCTTTTTCCTGCTTTTGGGAGTGATTGTCTCTTCCATATTGCTCTCTGATAATGTCGAGGAAACACTCAAGGAGAAGGTGAGTTTGACTGTTTTCTGTGTTGTGTATTATAATGATTTCTCTCCTGACAATCAGTCTCTGTACTTGTATCTTTTTCATTTTTTTCCACTTTTTTTCATTGGTTTTGTCTTTTGTACTGTCCAAACAGATAAAGTTGTCCTTTAGTAGCATGTTCAGTAGCGTTAAGTTAAAGAAGAAATGAGGCCAATAGCTATTGTATAAAATATTTATTTAAAATCTCTGGTTAAGCTTTTGTCATGCTATGATGTCATCAGAAGTTCTGATGTTTAAATAGTTCTGTTTAAATAAATATTTTATACAGTAGCCTCATTTGATCTTTAACTTTGTACTCTCATTTTTGTCTTTTTACAGCTTTTCTTTCTTTTTATACTTCTTGCTAGCCTTCAAGCCTTCTGTTTAATTATCATTTTTTCTTTCTGTCTTGTCATCCTTTCTTATCTTTCATTCCTTTTCCTTCCTTCCAGTCCTTTCTTCCTCTTCCTTTGATTTCTCTTGTCTATTCTTCTGTTTTATTTCTTTTCCTTTTATTGTCTTCTCTTTCCTCCCATTCTTGACTGCCTTCATTGCCATTCCTTTCTCTTATTCCTGGTACCTTTTTTCCATTTTTTTCCTTTCTTTTTATTTTCTTCCATTACATATCCTTATGTTCCCTACTTCCTCTCTATCTCCTTTCCTTTCATTCCTCCCTTTCCTTTTTTCTTTTCTTCATTCCCTCCTTCCTTTCTTCATACCTTCTTTCCTTCCTTCGTACATTCTTTCCTTTCTACATGTACATGTACCACCTGTTACTTACTTCTTAAATTTTAATTTAGTTCTTTTATATTCTATCTCTTGTATACTTTCTCCATTCGATAGTCTTCCTTATATTTTTGTTTTATCGCAGCTGCCATTTTATGACAAAATATGTGACAAAGGAGGAAAATGTGATGATGTTTGGGGATATTTATCTGTTTATCACATCTTCCTTGGCTTTGTAATGTTCCATGCTATCCTCATGGTTCTCACCTTTGGCGTAAAATCTCAGAAGGACTGTCGTGCAGGAATTCATAATGGGTAATCCATGTTTTTTATTTTTTGGTTAAAGGATCATAATAGATTATTATTTTTATGGGAAGGGTGTGTATATGACTTGAGACTAGACAGTTATAACTTGAGAGTTAAAACTTGGCTATCAAATATGAACTTCAAAGACAAGCATTTGTGGAAAATAAAAAAAAAATATAAAAACAAAAGGAAGAATCAGTTTTATTAAAAATATTAGTTATAAACTACTGATGGTAACTTTTATCATGCATAAAATAGTTGTATGCCCTACTGCCATATTCCAAACTGGTTGAGAAATTTTCAAGCAATGTTCTTATAATTATTATAAATTTTAAGGGTAAATCTCTTTTTTTTTAAATGATCAAGTAAAGTTTGCTGGATATTCCTAATACATAATTCACTTTAGGTTTTGGGGTATCAAATTTCTTGTCCTTTTTGCACTCTGTCTTTGGTCATTCTGGGTCAAGAGTAACACATTTGGTGATGGTGAGTAGTTTATAAATCTACAAGTACATATAGTACACTAACAATTTAAAATACTGAGCTGGCGATTTTACTCAGTCATTTTAACAAATTACTAAATTAGCCAGGATATATGAAAACTATTTCAACTTGATTTTTAAGTAACTAGAATCTTGTCCAACCAGTTCATTTATCATTAATACAGTCATAATTACTGTACCAGTATCTTAATTGTTTTTTGTTTTGGAAGGAACTAACTATGTTAGTATTACTTAAACACTGAGTAGAAAGCCTGCTCATGTGGGAGCTTGGTAAATACCAGAACAACAGAGGACGTTTGTCAAGCTTGTTTACTCAGAAAAACGATTCCTGAGCCCTAGACGGGAATCGAACCCGCAGACAGGAATCGAACCGTCTCACCGGTCATCAGAAGGGTGCGGGTTTGATTCCCGTCTAGGGCTCAGAAATCGTTTTTCTGAGTAAACGAGCTTGATGAACATTCTCTGTTGTTCTTATGTTAGTATTATGACAATTAAGAGTTTGTTGAGAGTTTAGCTTGTATGAATTGCATTTTGTTTTTAGTTTGGATGTATGTTGGCTTGGTTGGAGGGTGTATGTTCATCCTCATTCAGTTAATCTTAATTGTGGATTTTGCACACACATGGAATGAAATATGGTAACAATATTGATACTTTGCTAGAAGTATTCTGACATTGCCATAAAATTACACCTTCCTTCTTATTCTCCGAGACAGTGTTCTTTCTCTCTCTTTCTCTTCAAGTTTAGTCAGATCAAAATTTAATTAGGGTGTCCTAGTCTTGTCCCAACATCAGTTACATATAGGGTAGTTGAACAACTATTTTGTGATAAGTAGTATACATTTTGTCTCATTTATCATTTAGGACCAACAATGCAGAGGAAACAGGAAACAAAGGATGGTTGGCTGGTGAATTATTTTTTTATATTTTCCATGCATACCATACATCAGTTACATGTAACATAGTAACATAAAGTACTGATATCAATAAATATTAGCTCTTTATCTTCAAGTTTCCTTAACACTCAATAACAGGAATACAAATAATTTTCCATACTGTCTTTCTAAACTGTGGTATAAATATTTCTGGTGTTGTGGGACTTTCCAAAAGCTAAAAAAATGCTTGCCTTTCTTTGAAGATTTTGTGATGCTTTTCACAACTCTCGTAACACTCCCACATGTTTATATAAGTAAATGAACATGAAAAACCATTCTGTATTTCTTTATTCATACTTTTGTAAAATGAAGAATATGTATGTGATAATCAGCTGTTCACTTCACCCATCATTTTCACCTGGTGCTGGATTTTGTCTTAGCACACCTTTCAGTTCTCCTAACATTTGAAATGTACTCTTTTCTTGTAATCACAGCACTGGCAGTTTTCATGTTTATATTCAGTGGCCTAGCTCTGACTGGATTCATTATATCCTATATTTGGTTCACTTCTGTAAGTTTGCAAACTTATACTATTAGTACAGTATAAGTTTATACTTTATAGGTTTACAAACTTATACAGCTGTTAGTCATAGTTACTATATATTAACAGTTAGAGGAGTTTTCCTACAGAGGTCTTAATTTTCTTATAAGTACTGTACATGCAGCATCTCAAAGGTCCAGTGAGGTGTTGTCGACCACCTCTTGCCCTTCTTTCACTACAGTATGCCTCTGAATTGTGTCCAAAGACCTGCATATAAAATAATAATGAAATTGGTCAAATAATGTACACTAATTTTGAGAATTAGAGCAAGTTATCATAAGACTAATAATATTCCAAAATATATATCAAGGCAGGCCTTAAATTTCTTTGAAAGAAAATTATTTTGTGCCAGAGTCCGCCCATAACTTTGTTTTGGCAGGTACTAGTACATGTACTATAATTTATCATTTTTAGTGCATACCTCATGAGCCAAATTTGACAAAAATACAAGTTTTCATTTTACTACATTTACTAGATTACAAACACTTACTGGTGCATTAATTTCATTTGCTGAAATGTACTTCATAAAGCTAATGCACTGTGCTGTATGTGCATATACTTTCTACCGCAGAGTGATGGCTGCACCTTGAATAAATTTTTAATCAGCTTCAATCTGATCCTTTGCATTGTCATGCTGGTGGTCTCAGTTCTGCCTAAAGTTCAGGAAGGTTAGTCAAAGCCATTATTCTTTATCTTGCTAGAACCACTACATGTAGTTGGGGAAAATCCAGGTCTAGTTGATACTTTGTTATGCTTGTGGTGTGGTGGTTGATCTGAGCTTCTAATAGCAGTATCCAAAACACACACAGCATGACGCATCCTGGTGATAATTGAGGATGCCAGAAGGGGGAAGGGACAGCTGGAGTATTGACTGTGTTTATGCTTTTGCTAAGGGGGTACTTTGGTTGGAACTGTTTTTCAATGATTTTCGTGCATTTTCAAGTTTGTTTGCAGCATAAATCTAATATGAATTATCCTCATTTTTTAGTGCAAACAAAGTCTGGGTTACTTCAGTCCTCCATCATCTCTTTGTTTGTTTCTTACATCACATTGTCATCCTTAGCCAATGAACCTTATGATGTTGGTAAGTTTTGAAGTGATAGGGCATTATATTAAATAGGACATTACTCAGAAAAACGGAAATTACAGAAAAAGTACTCAGAAAAATATTATTTTGTGATCAGAGATTATTTTAACCGTTGGACAGCTAGATGTCTCCTGAGTAAAGTTGTCTGGTGTTAGCCAGAGCATGATACTAGAGTATGCCCATGGCAGGCAAACATTTAAACAGAACATCTCCAAGTTTCTCAGGTCCAAAATACCTGCACACCAAGGTATACAAGGGCTGTATTTCACCATGTACCAATGTGTAGACTTGCTACAAGTCCTTCCCAGGGTCTTTCTGGCAGTTTGCTTCTCCTCTGGGAACAGCTTTCGAAACTGTAATTTTACAATTTTGTACAGATAAAGCTGACAACTCTACCACAACATGTGGCTTGGACATTTCTCAATATGGAGACTCTCAAAATACATCGATGATAATTGGCCTTGTCATAACATTTGTTATGATAATTTACTCAAGGTACATTTTGTACAAATCTATTAATGACATTTTCTTTAAAATGTTTGGCACGCACTAAAACTTAACTTTTCTTACCCCAAAGCTTGAAAACGTCAGGAAGTGTTGATAAATTTTCTACAAACACTCCAGCTTCAATTACAACAGGTAAGTATGAAATAAATATGTTTTTAGAAACGTTTTTACAACTCCACAAACTGTCCAGCATTTTTACAATTATGTCTTTTTGCCAAATATTTATAAAATAATCATTGCTTAATTTCAACTTCATTACGATTAAAAGTCCAAATCGAATCGATAAGTACAAAATAATAATGTTCCCTGATGTTTGAACTAAATGTTATTTAGGGCTTTAACACAAAAATCATGTTTTTAACGAGTTTTTACCCATACTTTTCGTCCGTGGTCATCTCGCAAGCCTTTCAAGGCTTAGCTTAGCAAAATCTGAAACTGAAACAAAATAGAAGAAGCGTTGTTAGGATTATCCATCACGAGCAAAAATGTATTACACGTTGTCTGACTAAAGGATTTATTATTACGAGCTTTCGGTTACCAGACTGCAACCTTCACCAAGTAATGAATAATGAAATATGCAACAGGTCGATATATTAAGGATAAAAACATCATTAAAATAGAATTTATGGAGTGGGGTGTGAACAGTTAGTTTGGCGGTGTTAGTTTTGAAGTAGTCTAAAGTATTTGTTGTCCCCCATTCTTATGCTTTTGTGCAAGTAAATAATATAAAAAAATATCGTGATTGCCTCAATTTGATATGAATTTTAATGCAAATCCAATGTCAATTATTTCTGGAGTATGGTGACGCAAGTCAAGTAAACTAAAGGCAAAGTGTAGGTAATGGAGGGTGATTTTATATCCAAATATTACCACCCATTTCTTCTGTTGTGTTTTTTTTTCACAAGTTGTTGAATAGATGCGTTTTATGAATTCTACGTACAGTGCTGTGCAGAAAAGATTTGCTATTCCAAAATTTTCTTGCTAGATGATGAAGAAAAAGGCAATGTTGTTAATGATGAGGAAGAAGCTGTCATTTACAGTTATTCGTTTTTTCATTTTGTCTACCTGCTGGCTTCCTTGTACATCATGATGGTGATGACCAACTGGGTGCGGTAAGTTGACTGTGTCTTACTATGCTGTAAGCCGGGTGCACACGCTACGATTTTTGTCGGCGGATTTTTAGCGGCCGACCCACCGATAAAAATCGATGTATAGCGCACACGACCACCCAACCAAAATCTTATCTGGAACCACCATGTTTACGATTATCAAATCAGGTGACCTTAGCAAGGAATTTGATTGACCAAAGTAACCGACAAAAACCAGTACTGGTCGCTCGCGGCCCGATGCGATTTCCGTTGGCCGATTTTCATTGTGCAGGTATAATGTCAAACCGGTTTGATATTGTCAGATAAAAATCGGCCGATAAAAATGACTCCTACAAGACTCCGCACAAGCAACGATTTTGGTCATTGATCCTAAATTTAGTATCACGCTAAAAATTGGCCGAAAAAAATCGTAGCGTGTGCGCCCGTCTGGTTTGCCTTCCCAAACGTTTGTTGCGACCAAAGTATGCTTTCCTTCCCAAAATTAAACTATCTGGCATAGCAACCTATGCCATCAGTTCCTAGCAGTATTATATTTTTTAGAAAAGTGAATACCATTCTTCGGTGGCGATTTGTTCTTTAAGAGTGCCACTTCCCCAAGCTGAAGATGACTGAACAGTGTTGACTTGTAAGAGCTATTTGTAAGCTGAGGGGCTATACATAAGCACTTCAGTTTTGAACGTTACCACCAGTCTGGTTCTTGTTGTAAGGTCGTTCAATTCTGAGTGTTATGTTTTACAGGATTTTCATTTCCTTTGCTTTATATCAAGTAGTTTTACTGTAAATGTTTAATTGTTTATTGTGGTTGTTTTTAATTTTTGTTCTGTAGACCTGACAAGTCCAGCACTGAAAGTATTCAACGAACATGGGCTGCATTTTGGATCAAAATTGTTTCAGGTTGGGTGTGTGCCGCCTTATACTTGTGGACACTTGCTGCACCAATCTGCATGCCGAATAGAGACTTCTCCACATCTTTTGTTAAATCTTAGACCACTACTCACATACCATCCAGTGAATTTTGGGATCAAAATCTGATAAATCCCGTTATATAGTAAGTCCCTAGCTGTATTACTTTCTCTGGCTACAGTGTAATAAACACTGGTCAATGAACAAGTATGCGGAAGAAGCATTAGACCGTGTAAAATGTATAGCATTAGATTTTAACAATTAGATTTTTTGTAATGACATTAGAGGCTAAATAGATGATTACATCCAGCTACATGCTGTGCCAAACGTGAAGAGGACTGTTTCAGTCAACCTCCAAAAATTGATGAGTAATATTTGAAAATTAAGTACAGTTGGAGTGCTTTATCAGATGTAAAATGCAAGGCAGCTACAATTGATTTAAATACTATATTAAAGCGTTTTCTTAAAGTCACGAGTTTGTTTAGTGACTCGTAAAACGATTCACTTCATACGTTAGTTGGCCAAAGTTTGGTGTTGGTTTCCTGAGCTGCGAAAGGTTGAGAAAAAAGCAGGATGTATCTTCAAATTGCGCATGCTCCTCAAGCTCATCAATTCAGAAAAGTTTTTTCAATCTACACGCGCCAAGCTACCATATGCCGCACAACATTTGCCAACATTGTCAGGATTTATGTATCAGATATTTCGCATTTTACGTTTCACTCCGACGAAGGGCCTTAGCGCAGTTTCCCAACCCTTTTCGTTATAATTATGCATACTTGGTTGATTTTTCTTTCATGTTCTCCACATGAACTATCAATAAGTTTAGAAGTGTGGTGAAGCAGCTTTTGAATCATGACGTTAAAATGTTGTGTGGGTAGATGTTGACAAATGTGTGAAAAGGCTTTGATGAATGTTGGCGTTCAAACTGTCATAAGGACTGAGAAAATCTCTGAGCTTCAGACGGGACTCGAACTTCCAACCTTCTGAATGTTACCCAGACGTTCAAGCCACATTTGAAAATAACAAACTACCATTTCTGAAGGCAGACAACCAATGTATAAAAAGCGAAAATGGCGCGGGAATTGTCAAAAATGTGTTCTCGAAAATGCTGATGTTTCGAGCAAGTCTTTCACGTGAGTGACACTTGAAGGGCTTAAGACGTCGATAGTTTCTATTCTAGAATTTCGGTAGTTCCCCAAGCGTTTTGGCATTTGAACATGTTCAGCCCCACTTACACTGGTACTTCAGAAGGGAAGCATCCAAAATTGTTCACAAGAGTGTTCCTCATAATAGGAGCAAGGGAAAAATCAGGCAGAAACCATGGAGCAAAAAGGGGTAGATAAGGTGAAGTCCCAAATGTAAAGATTGAAAGGCAGTGGTAATGTCTTAAACTTTAAATCCTAATTTACTCCCACACTGGACAAATTATTACATTCCACCCTGGTGCCCAACTTTCTCAGCCGTTACTGATGCTATTTACATAACTGTGCACTTCATTGTTGTAGGGGAATAAGGCCAAGTAACTCAGCACAAAAAATGGTAGAGTCTGGTAACCTTTGCTCCAATTCGAGTACCTGTTATTTTGTTTATTCTCTTCCAGCAGTCAATTTAACCCTTTGATGAGTAAAATAAAAGGTTGACTGTGGCAGTGAGAGTTAAAACATTTAGAAGCCCTGACTAACCATGCTGTCTTCTGCAGAGGCAACTGCTACGTTCAATTCAAAATCTTTAATGTGGATAACAAGTCATAGTTACAGGTCAACTTTAAAGTGAAACAAACGTAACTGTACTGTTACTAACCAGGAAGTTTTCACCTTTACAAATACCATACATAACCCCACAGCAACATAAATCCTCTTCAAACTAATTTACACTGCATTTAGTCACTACCCATTGCAGTCTTTCTAAAAGTTTTTCCAACACACCTACATATAAGTACAAGTCCAAAACGAGTTACTTACAGCCATTAACAGCAACCAAATCAGATAATAATTTCTGGTAATTACACTCCAGTCATGTTATGCAAATGTTGTCTTTAATTTCAGAAGGGAATTTACTATCTAACCTACAGTACAGGTACTCTGTAATACAAAATAAATTTCACGTTGTCCCAGTATCAGCTGCCTTGGTGTACAACTTATAGGTACCACCACTGTGTTTATTAAATAACAGCTTTACATGTCTTTCTTGTCCTCTTCTGCCAACATGGCTTCTTGCTGCTGTTGTTGCTGCTGACGCATATATTGGTTAACTGCTTCATTCTTGGCTGTAATAAAAATTTGAAAAGGCACTCAATATAAATGGATATTCAGTAAGTGATATGCAAACTAGAAATATACATTGTTTGCCATTGAGTAGTCGCATAAACAAGATATTAACACATACAAACAATTCTGTAAAAATGCAACTACAAAATCCAGGATACTCTAAAAAGAACACTGCTCACAGGGGTTTTTATTAGTTGGTGGTTAGCAGACCAGGGTTTTTAGTCAGCTATTTTGTCAATGACTAGAGTCACCCACTGCCATAGACTGTAACTGTAATGCTCCTACAAGCTCAGTTTAAAATGTGGATAATACCATTCAACCATTAAGTACCTTCACTCCAGTCAACCCAACTTATCCACTGATTGGTAAAGTTATCCACTGCACAGTATTTCTCCAGATGTTTTAACTACAGACCCCTGAATTCTTTCCATAAAATTGGCCAGTTTGGTTGCCTGTGGTTATATGCAAAGTGCTTACATGCAAAAGTTGCTCAGTACAATTAACAGGTTTCTGTAAAGCCAATGTTAAAATTTGTTTGGCAGGTTTTTCCAGATGTTTATATCCAAAATCCTCTTCCATGCAAACAGATCTGACAAATAAAACTTCCTGTTACTTAAAACTAAATATTTTTCATCATTTTGTTCTGTTTTGTTTTTGTTATCAAGAAAATAGGTTAGACTTCTAGGAAAAAAAAAATACCAGTTTCCATAGCTTTTCCTGCAACCTTGGTGGCATGGGCAGTAGCCTCATCCAGAGCTTCGTCAATCTCGTGCTGATGTTTGACCACAAATGGCTTGATCAGTCTATTGTAAATGATATTAGCACCATTGCTAGAGATGGGAGCCATACACCACAATAAGAAGATCAACTAGAAAGAAGAGATCATCAGAAACTACTGTAAAAAATGCAGAACAACAGCCAGTGCCAGCTGACAATGTGAAAAAATGTAAGATAAAACATATTCCAAAGAGGAACACCTTGAAAACTCAGAATACAAGTCAAAATCAAGCCAAAAGTTGAATCAGTAATATTTCAGTTTTATTTCAAAACCATCATCAGACCAATCTAATTTAGACCAATTGGTCTGATGATGGTTTTGAAATAAAACTGAAATATTACTGATTCAACTTTCGTCTTGATTTTGACTCTTATTCTGAGTTTTCAAGATGTTCCTCTTCAGAATATGTTTTATCTTATATGCAGAACAACTTCCACAGAAAAGGATGTAACTAACTATAGACTTAAACAGCTGTCAGCAAAGGGAGGGTTAAAGAATGTGAAATAACAAGACAAATCTAACAAAATGACATGTGGTCCAAATTGTGAGTCACATGTCAATGATTACAAATTTAACTAATGCAGAATTTGGAAAATACCACTTCCAGATAACTTAATTTCTGAAGATTTCCATGGGAGTGCCTCTTGGCATGTGGGTACCTGGCACTCACTTGCTCCAAGTGACATTTCTCAGTTCTTTGAAATTTCATGGGTCCAAAGGTCGATGGCTACATTAACATTGTGAAATGACCAACAAATGTTTGTCAAGCTCGTTTGCTCAGAGAAACAATTTCTGAGCCTTAGATGGGAATCAGACCTGGGATCTTTTAATGACTGGCAAGATACTCTAACCATTGAGCAACCAAGACTCAGATGGTAAGCTAAGATGCAGGTTTGTTGGAAAGTCGCAAGTTAGATTCCTGTCTAGGGCTCAGAAATCATTTTTCTGAGAAAACAAGCTTGATGAACGTTTGTTGGTCCATTAAATATACCAAACTCCCATGTCAACCAGATCAGTGTTCAGAATCTAGTATTAACATTGTGAGCAACATTGAAGTGCCAGTAGACAATGCATGAAAATGACTGCATCCCATGAAATTGAATATGATTTTGCAGAGGCGTAATTTAATTCTACTTCAGCGATATTGCAAGAATGTTACACACAACATTTTTAGGCTCAGACAAACAGTGAAATTTAGTCATTAAATGCAAAATTGCATGCAATGTAGCAATGCACATCTGTGGCCTAAGGTTGATGTGCTGCAGTTAAGCACCAGACTTAATGTTAGGAAGAAGCAAACCCTCCATGACACCAGTAACTCACTTTATTCAATTTTTTGATACCAATCCAGAGATTTCAAGATGCTTATTTTTATTCATCCTTCTTTGACCTAGGAGTTATGTTTGCATTTATGTTCAAACCCGTTGGCATGCAACTCGTCTAAACAGATGCACAACAATAGTAACTCAAAATTGAGTTGACATTTTATTCATAAATCTAATAAAATATTAACCCAATTTAAGGTTATTGTTCAATGGTTTCCTGTAATTTTGAGTCTAAACAAGTCCTTATGGAATTTCACACCTCAGCTTTAGGCATAACTGAAATCACCAAGTGAACTGATTTAATAATCTAAATTAAGTAACCTCAAACGTGTAATTTCCTATTTTTAATATGCCTCTATTAATATTCATTTCGAAAAACCACACCCATATAACAAATTAATTCACTCCCGTTTCTATTTAAACTAATGTAACTGCAAACTTTTCGACATGGGGAAAAGTACATCAATTCCTGGACAACAGAATACTAAAAACAGTGCTAGGTTTCTTGCAAAACTATTTTGTTCACTATTAGATATAAAAACAGTTGCATAAGCAACATGAAATTATACCGGTATGATAATTTTAAATTTAATAATATTGGCGAGGTACTAATGGATGAAAAGAGGCCCAGTGTAGTCCAAGAAATTCAATTGTCATTTGACGATTTACACCTTGTAATAACATATTAACCCTTCCGACAATTGCAAAATCAAACATCAAACTAACAGCTTTGTGAATCCTACAGTGTAATTTTTAAAAACGGCAGGGAGTAAGTGCCAACACTGGTTTTCTAAGCCACGCCAATTCCTTCATATTTCACGTATTGAAATAACTCTTGGTCTGCTTAATTCTACTAACAACCATTCTTTAAGTTAAACAGTGTCAGCTTCAAAAGAGTCTTGCTTCAGAAGGCGTGACAACGTCGCACTTTTATGAAATATAATTTGTATAAATTTGCGATCATTGTGTTTACATCCGTACCTTCGTGAGGAAATAGAACGGGAACCACGAAAACAAGAAGTCTGAGAAATATTCCACAACAGTAAATACGGCGTAGACGATCCAATAGATTAGCCACTGGGTGTCGTCATCTTTGCTCTCGCTTTCCACAGCTTTAACCCTAGAAAAACAAGCAAGACTTGCTGATAATCACGCACCTGAATCACCTACGACGTGTGAACAAGCATCTTGTACCGATCCATGAAAATTTTCCTTTGCCATTCTTGCCAAGCAATTTCAAGCAGTTTCAACTATCTTTGCTTCTCAAGTTTCTTCACTAAGGGAGCGTTCACAATAATGCAGTTATTGCAATGTACAAGGCTTCGGTAGGAGGTTCAAAGTTCACCACTAGGGCAAAACCACTAGTTCGCTCCCTTACTTTCTTGTTGCATCACACGAAATACTTACGAGCAATAAGCAGGATAAATAGCTCCTAACGCGTTTACAATCAATGCAGTACCATATCCAAAGATCAGATACAGAGAAAACAAAACCACAGCACCTAGAAAGTTTAAGAAACCCAAGATTAACCACATATTGCATTAGTCGTTTGTGGTTTCTGAAGTTACAAACATGATTTACCAAGGAATATGTTTAGCCGCTTCACTTTGGTCTTCTGCTCGGCTATTGCCAAGACATTAGTAAAAGCATTCTCTTCGTGAAGAAATTTTTCCAGTCGGTCTTTATACTGGCTAATTCTACTCATCTTCGTTACGCCTTTAAGCAACCTGTGTAAACTCCAAACAGCTTTTGGAGGGGAAAAAATTTAATTCCAGAAGGATTTACTGATGACGAAAATTTTTGTCACGTGCATATGCAATGCCTGCCACTCGACACCAGCAAAGCTTTTCGGGATTATAAATCCACCACCATCTTACCATATACATACCGCGCCCCCCCAAATGGTATTTCCTTGTCAAAAAAAATAAAAACGGGATACTCTCGAAACGCTGAACTACTTTATTATCATAAAACCATTTGCGCTTAACTGAGGAATCATGGAGGTATTATCTAAGTATAGTATTACATGTCTTATCCGAAGGCGAGATTATAGACCCATTGATTGGTATTTAGTTGGACTCTGGTTTACACTGTTCTCGGAAAAGCTGCAAATATGAATTTGACACTCGAAATCCAAGTTGAAACTTGGGCTATGAAACGTATATTAATCAAACCTCAGAACAATATGTCCACCAAGAAGTAAGACCAATTGCAATTAGACAGAGATAGCCAGCAAACAGTACTAATTCGTTTAGTTAAACGGGAAAATCAAACAACGTTTTAAGACAGCCGAACGAGATTGGGGACAAGTCTAGCTTGGCGTTGAGAATCCTGTTTAAGCAGAACACCAACCTTTCAAAACACTTTCATTTTGGACTCGGTTAACCCAAGATGCTGCTTGCGAACCGGGAGTCGCTTTTTGCGAATTCACCATCGCCTTTGTCGCTCCTTTCGCTATCACTGTACCTTCTCTGCCAAAACAGTGGCGCAGCCGGAGTATGTGTGGTGCCCGGGCCTGGGAAGCACACGAATTAAGGGGGATACAGGAGCGTGCTCTCCCGGATATATTCCGATTGACTTCAAATTGTGTGTGACTAATTCAGAAAATTTGCGTCAACGACTGGCTGACGAGGGGAAGGAAAGTCAGCTTGGTCACAAAATCAATGCGAAACCGGATAAGTTCTTATTGTCGTCTCGAATTATTCAAAATTTACCGTGTATTTTTCAGCTGAATATGCCAAATTTGTTTTGGGAAAAGCGCATGTTCGAGTTAACGCCCGAGGCTGGCTACGCCTCTTTCAAAGTCTTTTTAAAATGCTACCCATTTATCCTTTTTGCATAAATCAGGTTGAATTTAACCCATATAAATGACCGAAGACAATGAAATACCACAGCTGTTTCATCGATTACTGGAGAAACTAAACACACCAGGGCATAAATCTGACCGGCAGACAATGGAGACGGGGGTAAGGATTTCTTTAGTGGGGATAGCTCAATGGGTTACGCTTCCCAAATTTAGTCAAACATTTTCCCGTCTGATAGGTTTCGTGTAAAAGAGGAACCTACTTTTACGAATATCTGTGCTTATAAAAACTGAGCCAGTACCTTGAAAACGTGGTTCAAGACTCACGTTTAAGATGATGCCACACGAAATACAAATTTGTACAAAAGTTCGTACAAAAGTTGACCGGCATGAATAAATCTTTCGTATAACTCATTTGCATCACTGATCGTTAAGTCCATGTGACATCGTTCCCTCAAAATCTCGCGGGATTCAGAGCAAACCATGTATAGAGAGACTGCGAAGTTGGAGGTTAGCAATTAATTGTCCTCCTTTTTTGGGCGGTCTTGAGTTTTTTCAACACCGATTTAACCCGATATATATCGACTGAACATTAAACAACTAAAAACAAAATGTAGACGGCAGAGGTGAAAATTTGCCTAATTTCTACTCGAGCCTTCGTTGTTAAATATTAAGGCCTGGGATCTAGTTCCTCTTAATACATATTTCTCGTCCCCAGATACCCATTCTCGTCCCCAGAGCCTCTTTCTTTCCTGCTGGCGCGCGATAAACCTCAAGGATAATGGTGCAACTTTGTTCCAGACTTTCTGTTCGTCATGTAAGAAGTGTCAAAAGTTGTTTGGGTGCATTTTTCCTTGCCTTGATTTCAAGGAAAATTCCTCTCTCAAACGAAACGTGGAATGAATGGAAGCACGAGGCTGTACCAATCTTGAAACCAATATTAGTAAATTTTATTTTTTTTAGTTTAAAAATTTGCACAGATGGTTAGAGAAGAAGTTCTCTTCATTATCTGCTGCAGAAAACACCACCCAAACAGGTGAAAAAAAGTTGGATTTTATTTGTCAAGAGCAAAACCCAGTAAGTATAATTGAATGTTGTGTATAGCATTACAATGGTCTGCTTTAATAAGCATTACACTTGATTCCAGATGTTGTGTTAAATTATTAGAATTGAGTAGAAAAGTTTCTATTCTACAATTGGACAACAAGCCCAAGTTTTCTTTGAGCAAATACTCAACAAGGGTAAAGCCAATGTTGACAATCCATCATAGAAAATAATAGTACATGAATGAAGTTGGAAATAAAAGTTGTATTGTATTATCTAACTAGCAAACAACCAACTCTTTTTACTCTATTTGAGTGGTCAGGTGCTTGAATGTTCTGCAGAAAAGGGGCATAATATTTGTTTTTTTGCCTAATTTTTACATTAATTGGATTACAGGAAAACCAGTCTGCTGAAAATGTTGGACAATATTATATAGTACCTAAGAAAACTGTTACATCTTTATTTGCTCATGGCATTCCTAAAGCAAGATTTTTGGATGAGGTACTTTATTTCATTGGGTCATTCCAGTACACATCCACACCTCCCCATGGAGGAAAATAAAACATGGGTCTGTCACCCACTTTGGGCAGCCTAGAAAAATTGAAGTAAATCTGAAGTAATTTTTACTCTTCTTCCTTCGGACAGCACAAATTTCCTTTGTGGAGATAGGTCTGGATGTTTTCTGAAATGACTTATATTAAATTTAGAATTTTTATATCAATGAATTTAATTAAAAATGTTTAGCAATATTTCAGTTGCTTGATATGAATTTAGAAATTAAAACACATTCAAATACTGGTAATTTTCAAGATCAGCAATGCTTATAAATTTAGGAATTGTTTCCTTTTTTTCAATACAGTATTAATATTTTGCTCATATATTTTAAAGTTTCAATATTTGAATTTTTGGTTTTAAGGCTAAAGCTGTAGGTGACTTCAATATCATGGTAAGAAAACCTGCAATGTCAATCTTGGAGAGTATGAAATCTGATCAGTCACTTTCCAAGAAATATGTGATTTGTATCCTTAAGAAAAATGTATTTTGATACCATTCCTACATCTCTCATGGAAATAGAATCATAATACATTCAGAACAATGCCAAACTGTGGTTATCATATTGTGGAAGGGTGGTGGGATGATGAGGTGGTTAGATGTTGGAATCACATGACTGTGATAATGGAATGGTTGAATTGCAGTTTGGTCAGGTGGTATGAAGGTTCAGATTTGGACCAGTGAGATGGTGTGGAAGTTGGGTGGTGAGTGGAATGGTTAAATGGCAGGGTGGTAAAGTGATTGGCTAGTATGGAGCTGGAATGGTTAGACAGTAGTGAAATGGGAAGATGCTAAAGCTGTATAATGATGGGGTTATATGCAGTGGTTACGTGGTGCAATGGTAAGATGGTGCGATTGTAAGTTGGTGAGATGGTTAGATTGGGATTGGTAGGATGGTGGATGTAAATGAGTGCGCAGGCTAGTTAGTTGGATGGATGTTGAGTGGTGATGACAGGTTAAGTGGTCTTGGTAGGATGTTTGTTCAAATGATCCTCTAGACTACTGTAATTTGATTATGAAATGTTGAGACATCTGAGAAATCAATTATTGTCTGAAAGGTGTAAGTTCAACAGTTCATATGCAGCAACATATTTTTTTCTGGGAGCATGCCCTATTGTCACTTACTGTTTCATGTTCTTTTATGTGCTCATTCATTTATATCTGTAAAGACAGTAATTTTTTTAACTTTATTTCAATCAGATGGTCAAGATGGATGTGGTAAAACAATGACATTATCTCATATTCTTCATTACTGTTTCAATAACCAATGGTGTGTTCTGTTAATACCCAGTGGTAAGCACACAGCTGTGGTGTTGTGAAGGGCCAGTATGAGGCACTCCAATAAATTTGATTCATAACTTTTTTCTTTAAAAAAATTGCATTTTCTTCCTTTGTGACTGTCTTTAACATAGAATGTTCCCCCAGTCTATCAAATCTGGAAATGTACCCTGAGGGGAAAGATCAATTATGAATACATTTTTGTTGTTTGTTTTTTTTTGTTTCAGTGTTCAAAATAGTGCACAGCAAGTCCAATGTTTTGCCTTCCTCTTATAATCCAGAAAGGTTCGATCAACCTGATGAAGCGTTATCTTGGTTAAAGACTTTTCAAATGTTGAATGAAAGGCTCTTATCTCAGGTAGACTGAAAGCTCATGCTAATATTTTATTTTAATTACTTGTTTTTGCAGACACAGGTACTCTAGGCAAGAGACAACTGGGTCATGCCACCCTCACCAGGGTATCAGCCCCTATTGTTTCCCTTAACTCACTCTGGCGATCTCAAAATGATCAGAGAAAGAAAAAAACTTTAAAAGAACACCTAACAACAGACCAACAAATCTATGCAAATTTAGGAAAAGATGTTTAGGAGTTTTCTGTTCAGATATCATAGAGAAAAAGCCTTGATTGTAGATAGTTTGAACTAAAATTTTCAAACAAAATGTGACCAGCAAAAGATCCAATTGAATTTTGACCTTGGATTCCAGCTGATCAGGGGACAACCAAAAGGCCTGGAACTAGCAGCACAAAAAATGTAAAACTATTAATCATGATTAAGTCAGCTATCGGGTGACTATAAAATTGCATGCAAATAATGACTTTTTTAAGCGTTTTCAATTTTGATGGTTGTAACACGTTCGAATGATTTCAATCGCACCACTTAGGTTAAGACGACAAAAGAGTACAAGGTGGGTCAGAAAACATCGATCGAAAGTGGCAAGCCAATAACCATAGTCATCAACCAGGTAACGTCAAGGATCGACTGAATCAGATGTTAACTTTACTTTTTGTTTGGACGGTTTTGCTCCTATGTTTTGCTTTGTCTAACAGGGATTAGGTCGTACTTAATGCTGAACGCAAATTTGGTTCATGTGGAAGCTTGGTAAATATCAGACGACTACTACGAACGTTCACTAGTCGTCTGATATTTACCAAGCTCCCACATGAACCGAATTTGTGTTCAGCATTAAGTATTTCAATCATTATCATCATATCGTGACTTCCGCTGAGGCAGTACTTATGACGAACCTTCACCTTGGCTCACCATCTGAGTCTTGGTAGCTCAATAGTTAGAGCGTCTCACCGGTCATCAGAAGGTTGCGGGTTCGATTCCTGTCTAGGGCTCAGAAATCGTTTTTCTGAGATAA
>JBAHVQ010000504.1:613111-656594 GCA_036872915.1 Nanipora kamurai | reverse complement strand
CTAGTCATTAAAAGCAAGAATACAGCTGATTTATCACGTACAGATGTAAACCGCAAGTAGAAAGCACGGGAATGAAAAGTAAAAAAAACTATTTACTCCTTCTTGTCCTCTTTGACCTGTGGAGACTTTAGTATTTAACTCTGCCTAACGCCAGACGATTTTACTCGTTAAGGGGAAAGTCCTCGGACAGGAAAGAGTTAAAACTTAAGGCCAGTCTAATGTTAGTACATCCTGGAAATTTTTAGAGCTTCTTATCGTTTATTATTTTTTTTATTCAATTAACCAAGTATTGCGTTATCATTCTTGGACAATGAAATCATTCGTGGTGTAGTTCGACGGAATATTTTCACGTCTTATAAATAGGAAGAAATCTATGGAAAGTAATTTCTTTATTGACTGATTTCAAGTCCTAATAATTAACCCTCTAACGCTTGAATTTTTTTTGTTCTTTGTTTTCTAGAATGTTCTTTTGTTCTTGTTGTCCGATATCTCGGACACTGGGTGTTTAAGCGCTAAACAGACTAACAGATGGACAGGCGAGCAAGCGAAGGCGCTGAGGTACAGACAAAGAGGTGGAGAGAGCCACAGAAGGAGACAGGGACATGCAAATGCGAAGACGGACAAAATTATTTAGTGCAGCACAGTCTTACCAAGTACCACTGAAGATGCCACAACGGATCTCTAAAATCCATCTGTACATGTCTTTTTACCATTTCATCATGATACGCTCCTCGTTTCACTCGAATTTTCTCGTGTTGTTGTTCGGCCCATTGAACCTTAAAATTGAATTCAGTGAGCAAAGAAACCATAAGAATAAAGACTTATATGTAGTGAAAATATACCTTAAACTCCTACCTTAAAAAGAAAATCTATTCCGCGCGTGATCGTCTCGCGTGTACCAAAATGCTCCATTTTGAATGCTCTTTCATTGTATTAACATCGTTGTAGATCTTGGGTAGCGAATATTACTTTTATGTTTTAACAAGTATGAATGATCGGCAGCAAAGCTATCCTAAGATTAGATAAATAGGCGACTAACGAACGTTCGTCAAGCTCGTTTCGTCAGAAAAACGATTTCTGAGGCCTAGACGGGAATCAAACCCGCAACCTTCTGATGACCGGTAAGACGCTCTAACCATTGAGCTGCCAAGACTCAGATGGTGAGCTAGGGTGCAGGTTCGTCATAAGTACTGCCCAAGCAGAAATTACCATATGATAATAATGATTGAAATATTAATTGCTCAACACAAGATTGGTTGATATGGGAGCTTGGTATATATCAGACGACCAACGTTTCCTCAGAAAAACGATTTCTGAGCTCTAGACGGGAATCAAACCCGCAAACTTCTGATGACCGGTAAGACGCTCTAACCATTGAGCTACCACGACTCAGATGGCGAGCTATGGTTCGCCATATGTACTGCCTTTGTGAACAGACTTTTTTTTACCGCAATTAATATTAGATAAATAATTTGACAATCAAATAAATTTCGAAATAGCGCTGATATTACGCAACCTTGTATATTAAACAGCCGTGCCACAGAGAGATCCTAAAGGTAGCGACACACTACGCGATCTTCAGATTTAGTCACCAGCGAAAATCGCGAGCGAGTTTCGTTTCCGCTGATACAGACACACTTGGCGATTTTTTCCGTGGCAATTCGGTGGTTTACCATCCCAGTTTTGTTCCCAGATCATTCTCCATGATGAATTTGTCGCTGAACACCATGATGGAAATGGCACCGACTCGACGAAAGTGAAATTTAATTTGTTGAACAAGTTGGCGACTAGATGTGACAGGCGAATAAAGTCCCGAGGGTGGGCACACCAGACGGGAAACGGCGCATTTAATCGCTGATTTCTAACATGTTTGACATCTCCGACCGCAATCGGCGAAAATGACCGTCGGAGTAGTGGACACACTACGCGATTTTCGCAGTGTATTGTCCTCTTAATGCAGGAATCCCTCCGTTTGCTTGGTTCATAAGCGGTCAGATATTTATACCGACTTCGTTCGCTCAGATGAAAAATTTCAGAATCTTACTTATTTTGGGTAAAAATTAAAGTTTTTAGGAAAATATTAAATAGAACTGTAGAAATGCATGATGGGCAACCAAATGAAGAAAATTATGCTATCTATTTGCTTTTCTTAATTATTCGGAAAAACACTGAAACATATCAAAACAACGCTACGAGTTCTACTGTGTATTTGTTGTTTTCAGTATATTTCAGCAAGCCATATAACAAACTATGTATCGACCCCACTTTTTCGTTCTGTCATAGGGAAATATCAGACCTTCGTTTTTACACGGACCTCAAACCCCTCATGCCTGTGATGGTTCATAATTGAAAAGCATCGGTCTTGTATTTTACAAGTGCAGAACTCACATGTAGTAAACTTTAAATACTTACGTTTGGATGATCTTTGAGCTGGTTGGTCATTTCGTCAGCGCTTCGTTTGGAGCGGCTTGGGTGAGTTGGATGTTCAAAATGGTAGTAGTCTTCAAGGCTGCCAATCTATTTGAAGTGTGACAACTATTATATTCTCGATAAACATGACCAGAGAAAATGTTCGTCATTTAGACGGCAGTCAAAATATTATTCGACTCTATATATATTTCCTTTAAATTAGTATTGATAAAAATAGAGTCCAGTTTCTATATTACTATTCCTTTTGCATCAGCAAATCAGATATTTGACCGTAAATTGAACCATTGGCATTGCTGATTTGATCCAACAAAGTTTTTGCCTCAAAAGTCTCGATTACAATAACTGAGTAGCATGCGCTCGGTGTAGATTGAGGAATGCAGCTCTGTTTGAAATTTATTAATGATACATAAATAGCGAAAGTTCGTTATGGTAACACGTATTTGCGGACGAAGCAAGCAGAGAGAATGAATTACTAAAAAAAACTTGTAGTCGCATGTACTATTAAATTTGTAAGGGATTTTGTATGAGTGGAATTAACTACTTACCAGTAGTTACGCATGGTCATTGAATTTCATAGGATTTAGATAGGCTAAACAACAATGATCTTCTATCATAACTTTTACTGTATTATAAATCAAATACCCAACAACGGTAATTCCGAGTTCCATGATTAGACTTTAGTTTTAGTCATTATCAGGAATGCTGTCAGTTATTATTGCTAGAAATTTACTGCTCTTTAATGAAACTCCCGCGATTACATATCTTCATGTTTCAACTAGTTTCAAATCTTTATTTAACCATGGTAAATTCATTGGGAATTACAAAACAATTATAAACGAGTAACAAATATATTGTTGGAAAGTTTAAAATGTAAATATACCATAAACTAATAAATGACTGAATTTATTAGCATTCTTGGTAATATAATGACTTAGTCGAATGGTAGGTTTATCATTAAATGCTATTCCTATTTCAGAGTTACCGTTTTTGACTGTTTTGCTGCTAGGAATCTAAAAATACCCCTCGGATGAAAAGCCTATTTTCTGGCAGGATATCCAGGGTTGCAAGATTCAAAATGATGAATTTGTTTACCTCTCCTTCTTCAATTAAGAAGTGATGCGTCTAATTTTGTTTAATTTGTACTATGCTGGGTAACAGCTCACAAGAACAGTAATTTACGGTATGCATGATGTATGAAATGAAGAACCCTGCCTAAAAAAAGGGTCGATAAAAAAATAAAGACCATTCGATGTAAAGACTAGAAGAAACAACGGCTGAGGAAAGCTAAAAATAGCTTGCGAAAATGTGGAGTCTCTTTGTCCGACTCCGATAGCTGGCAGGGATTACACTGTTTATGTGTAACCGGTCAGTTGTAATTTATTAAATGAAAAATAATGGAAAATGTTAAAAAAAATTGTAGGTTATTATGAAGGAAGAAATCTCTTACTGGTACCTGTGAAATTCACGACTGTCGCAACACCTATAAGAGCTTTTTTATCCACATTTTGTTTCTCCAAAGTTTAACACATAATCTGTTTTTAAAGCGGTTTAAGAACCTATAGTTATTTGATTTTCCGTTCTCAGGGACTGTAGAATTATTAATTGGTATTTTTCTTAAATTTTAGGATCACAAGACTCTGGTATTCCTTTGTAAATAAAGTTAACACGTCAGGATAGCATATAACCTGCGAGATCACTGCCAACAATAGTTCACACAAACATTATAACCTCTCCAAACCTTCTCGACTTTCTCGAATCCATGCTGTCTTGCTACAATCTTGGCTTTCGCTAGTCCTCCGACAACTTTTACCGCCCAACCATTTGTGTAGAATCTTTCTCGCTTGGATAGTTTATCCTTTCCTTCCGACGTCTGATAAAGCGAAAGAAAGATCATAAGACGGACAAGGAATGCCCCAAACACGGGCCGTCCGCTCGGCCCAACTCGAACCATTTCATTTCTACAAAAGAGCCCGGAACGTTGATTTATACCGACATTTTTAGTTGCAATGGTAACGTGGCGCTGTCTTAAAAATCTGTTATTAACCATTCACAGTTCGTCGGTCATCGTGTTTTTGTATTTTCACCTGTTTTTCATCAACAGATTAATAGAATTCACCGATTGGTTCATTGACCACTTTTGCTGACGTCAAGCTAGGGTGGGCGTACATAAGAACTATTTATAGCTGAGCGTGCTTCGTTTAGAAGAAAACGAATCGATCGAAGCACAGAATTCAACATTTCATTTATATTTGTTAACAATTAATTCAAGTGGTTTTTTGTATCTGGACAGACAATATAGTCAAGGTGTTTGTTGAAGTGGTTTCTTTAGGTTTGAGAAATCTTGAACTATGAGGTTAAATAGAAAATATAAAGGACATAAAATAATTTTTTTGATTTCATTTTATGCAACATTCTGCTGAATTTAGGCGGGTAGAAATATTTCGCAAAAAACTAACAGGGTTAACGCATGGTTACGAGTTTTCGACCGTTTGAATAGTTGTGAGATATGCTTGAAGTTTGAACGACAGAACAATTGGAAATAGCACGGTAAGATTTCCGTTTAACGGTGATTGGAGTCAAGGATGTCCCATTTATAAGGGAAGAAATAGATGAGTGACCTTGACAAGTAACGTTAGCCGGAAATCGCGCCGTACTATCCCATGATACTTCTTTGGCTCATATTTTAGATTTCCAAGTGACAACCTCAATTGAACAAACTTATTACAATGTCGAAAAGTTTTACTAAAACGCGAAGGGATAATCAAGTGAGGCTAAGTGGCTGCATTGACGAAGACGCGGAATTTTCCGCGTGCGCCGTCTTTCTCCTGCTTCTCATTGGCTCCAGGGAACTGCCGGGTTCCCGAGAGCCAATGAGACAAAAAAGAAGTGCGCACGAAAAATTCCGCCCAGTGCATACCGGAATATGAAGTATTTGCCCGATGACTCACATTGTATATTACATGAATTATTAGCTCTTAATTTTCTAGCACAATTCATCATGTCATGGAGGGATCGAGAGAGATTTAGTGGAAATGTTTTATTGACCCAGAAAAAGGACTTTGGACGTATCGAACCAGGGCTAAGGTAACTGAAGAAATCCTGTTTTATCTCTTTGATAAAACCCTAATTCTAAACAATCATAGTAATAATAACTAGTATTTATAACATATTCTAAACTTAAATTATAGAATGCCTGTTCTCCCACCTACACTGATCCATCGTTATTTGTAATGATATTTATATCCATCAGTCCATTAATTCACGTCTTTTGGTTGTGATTGTACTTATGCCTATTTTGTGTCCTACTTTAAATGTCTGACCCGTTGTAGGCTGCAGACTGACATCCGAAAACTCATTCAAGAAAATATATTTCTGGTCTGATATTATCTTCCTCATTAACTTAACTCTACATATCATTCAGTTTTTTGTTCAAATTAATTTTACAGCTCAGCACCATACCTGACTTTTTTGGTCGTGTCCAAGATTCTGTATGTCTATGGATTTTTTCTCTCATATGATATATTGAAAACGGTGCATATTGTTCAGTATTTATTTCTAGTCAGAGCATGGTAAGCTGATCCAACATTTACTAGTAACGTTAAAAAATAATTAAATCGTTTATGTAAAAGTAGTTTAATAATAACGAAAAACTGAAAGCTATCTCAGTAACTGTATGATGTATTTACTGGCAAGAATTATATTTTTCCAATTTCTTATTAATTAATGG
This sequence comes from Nanipora kamurai, assembly GCA_036872915.1. Lineage (NCBI taxonomy): Eukaryota > Metazoa > Cnidaria > Anthozoa > Scleralcyonacea > Helioporidae > Nanipora > Nanipora kamurai. The sequence continues at coordinate 650,437 of JBAHVQ010000504.1, read as the reverse complement.
TTCTTGTCATATTGTTATATTGGTATTGTTTTGCATCATTTTGATCAATTTTTGATAGGGCATATATAGCTTAATTTCCTAATAATTATCAAGAAAGATCAGGGCAGATCAGTTCTTATAACTGATATTACAGTATGCTAATGCTGAAACAAAGTTAAAATTATTTTCAATATAGTTTTTAACAGTCAGAGGCTGTTATGAAAATATTAAGACCAAGCTTCCAATTAAACTCAAAGAATATCCAGTACTTATGTTCTGGGACCTGAACTGAATTCTATACATCAAGTGAAAGTAAATTTAAAAGTTGTACATTTTGCTACTAATGTCCTGGTCCAGTCCTAAAATGTATCATTCTGATGTTTGCAAGTATTCATTCACCTAATGTACACTCCAAACTCCATTTCACACGGTCAAGTGTACAGGTAAATGCCTAATATCCCTTGAGTATATCCTTCACTTCATTGTCTTTACTACCCAATACATAAATACAGCAATGAACTTATTGCTCAGATGACAGAGCACTGCACTACATTTGTTGGGTTGCTTGTTTGATTCCCAAGCAAAAGCCTCACAATAACATTTACCACAATGGACTTAGATTAAGTCTCAAATGTATTGTTTAACACTCTAAAATGTACTTTCACTAAATATATAGACCCAATTTAAAGTTAAACTTGGTTCAACTTATCCAATTGCTTGCACTGTTGGCTATTTTGAAAAACATAGCAACATTGCTGACTAGATGTTTTCATATACTAGAAAAGTGTTTGAATCTAATATTTATATTACAAAGAAGTTGAAAAATCAGTATTTCATCTGAAAAAGCATTACTAGTATCTAGCCAGTAACTTAGACTTCAGGTTCAAAATAATGCAGAGATTAAATAGTAGGTACACTTATCATGTTAAAAATTTCTTTGGTTTTTATACAGTTCATCTCTAGTTTTTGTCATTCTACAAAAGCCATTGTCATCAGGGAAATGCTTGACCATTCATCAGGTTGGTTTAAGTTTCATATACTAGAATTTAGCACTTTTATTACTTTCTATTGAGATGAAACCATAATAGTGTCATGGGAACAGGTAGGTTTACTCAACATCAACTTTTCCAGAAGACAAGTAGAGGAAAAAGCTACTCATTTTTGGTGATTTTTACTTGTTTTCAAAGAATGGAGAACTTTTTTCAAGCACTGAGCTGTATTTTAGATACACCTGACAACACCAAATGACTCTGGTATTTTAAACCACTGACTAATGGCACATTATTACATGGTATGAAATAAAACTGATTTTAAGGAAGAAGGGATTCCTGGAGATGCCTGCTTTGAAACCTTCTTGTATGCAGGGAAGAGTAAACTTGGGAAAACATTATAACCATTCCAGGTTTAAAATTGGCAATGATTGTTGGTGATTTTGTTTGCTTGGAACCCAAAATAATGAAAAATACTACTGGTAATAAGTTGCCCTAACACAATGGATATTGTTGTCTAAAACCAATTATATAGCAAAAGATTGGCAGTCTCCCTTGCAAGTCGGGTAAAAGGTTTAATCTTACAGAACCATAGAAATATTTAGAACAAATTTAATTTTCTAAAACAATAGTCATATTTAGTTTTTTTTATGTGATTAGAATTAAAAATTACAATAACCTTTGTACTTTCGATAGTGGTATCAAGCTGCAAGACATGCCCTCTTCTCAACTATATTATCTTTATTGCTTTTGGATGGTTTAACATTATGCGGTCCAGTCAGGTAAAACATCAAGTAATACCATACTTACCAAACCATTTCACACACAATTGATTGATAAATGTTCTCTGTAGCTTCACATCTTGGAGACTAGTTATGGTAGTAGCAAATTAATGAACTCTCTTTGAATTTTTGAGTTGCAGTTTGATGCTATTAAAGTCTTAAGAAATTTTTGCTGATCAAACTGTGGAACACCATGGACTCAGAAAGATGCTCTAATCATTGAGCCACTAGAACTCAGATGGCAGAGCAAGGTCACTTGCGGTATTCAAACCTGGGACAAACGTACTGAAAGTAACCTAAATACCAAAAGTAACCTTGCTCTGCTGTCTGAGTTCTAGTGGTTCAATGGTTAGAGCATCTGGCTAGCATTTCAGAAGGTTGCAGGTTTTCTGAGAGAGGTTTTCTGAGTCCATGGTGTTCCACAGTTCGATCGGCAAAAATTTCCTAAGACTTCAATGAATTCTCATTCAACATTTTGTGAACCAAAATCACATTTTTTCAATTTTTTTTATTTACCCCATTCTTATGCACTTGGCCTGCAGAAATCATACCTGATGGTGCACATACTTGGTGAACATGCTCCAATTTTCAATGATTTTTAATACTTCATCTTATTTAAGATTGATACTATACTGAATCTCTTAAGTTTTTTAATGCCTAGATGAGGATATATGACCATATTTTCCATTTTCTGCTGTAGAACAATTTTGTTGACTGAGCATAGTGATGTAGTTTTTCTTGGTGTGTTGGCAGTTCTTTTTAAAAGTGGTCATCCTGGACCCACCAAAGTAAGTGTTAGTAATTGCTTAACTTACAGCATGTCCAACTGGTTCAGTTATGTTTGTGTAGTTAATGTGCAGTGTATAGTGAATATGCCATATAATGTATAGTGAATGGTGTCAAGGAATGTTTTGGGATGTTGGAGAATTGTTTGGCAATATGTTTCATAAAAAACAGGATAAAAGAAGCCAATTATAGTGTGCATTAACTATGTAGATAAATAATCACTGTTTCTTTCAGTGATTGTTTGGTTTAATCTAAATCATCTTCAGCCTACAGATTTTGACAGTTTAGTGTAGTCTTGAGAAAGACTGTTGGTGGATGTGACTGACGTTTTAACGGCCTTAGCAGCGGTCATCTTTAGAGTCGCTTCCACCGACAGTCTTTCTCGAGACTACACTAACCTGGACGATCAATTACCACAATCATGTAACAATTCTCCCAGGTTCAACCATTTACTTTATTAGCTTTTATAAAGTAAATGGTTTGAACCTGAAGAATCGTGACACGTTTGTGGAAGTTGATCGTCCAGGTTAGTGTTGCCTTGAGAAATACTGTTGAGAAAGACTGTTTTTACTGAAGAAATTGGTTAACAGATATTTCATAAAACCAGGGTAATAAAAATCTAGATACTCCTCTACACCTTTCCTCAGTGCTTTAGGTAGATTAGCATACATGTAAGTATTCTTTTCCAGACAGCGGACTTAGTGTATTTTACCCGAAATGTTGATCTGTGGTTTCTCTGAGACAGGTTTGTCTGCAGTAATCCCTAGTATATGTCTTCCAACAGTTCATCCTGGTAAAATGTTTTCCTTTTTTTTAGACTCGTGGAGCTTTACTTTTCCTGTTTGCAATGATATCTCTTCTTCTTTTTGATAACGATGTGGATCCGCCAGGCAACCATCACCGTATCTTTTTAAACGTTCAAATTTGGACACATTTAAGTACGGGATGTTGCCCAGTTTGATAGCAGGAACTTTAAGATTCCTACAAAGGACTGCGACTACGGTTGAAGAATTTAACGTCCTAGGAACTGATGATATACCAGTGAATTTTAAATTATAGATATATCATCGCACGGATTCGAAATTCTGTCTCTTTTCGGAAAAGAGAGAGTTTTCACAGCCATGTTTCTCGCGGGAATAAATTCGGTAACCACCCAGGCTTCGCGTTGTTCCTAGGACGTTAAAATGGTTTTTCTACGTTGTAAACAGAGTCAGGACGGCGTGAAGATTTCTCTTGAGATCAGTTTCTGGACAAGTTCTTTGTAATTGGCATATCATTCTACTGTCTAAAGACGTAGCCGTAGGGTTATCTTAAAGTCCTTAGTGTTTGTGCAAAGCTTCTGTACGTCAGGGATGATCAGTATGAGAAAAATCTGGTATCCGCATACTGCTTATTTTGAAAGTTTTTTCATGTAAGAGAGTTTCTTCCCAAAGTGCATGTACATTGGTACGGCGACCAATCCCTACAAGTGCACGTATAACAACGTCTCGTACAATTCTCTAGTTTTCCTTAACTCAAATTATTAGCCGAAGGAGCCCACCGCAGTCACCTCATTCATTATCTTTACCAATGGAAAGCGCTTTCGTTGCCAGGATTTCCTCAGCTTTCGGACCACAAGGTAATGTGTTAGGCCGCCTAAGTAGAATATTCCTTAGCATTTGAAGTATGGGTCGAATGCGAAAAAACGTCCGGCAGCACATTCCTTGCCAGATGGATCTTTTTCCAAACTTTTTATAATTTAATGACTGTCTCTGTTAGAGGCCGATTATACTTGTATTCTCTTAAGACAGTTGATTTTGTCTAATCCTCCTTGGCTACGCGTTCATGTTTCAGGTTATAAATGCAGTGTATGTACACAATGTCCCTTGCTCTGACAGTTCATTTGGACTGAATGCGAAAGTAGGTCGGGAATTTTGCCCAGTGATGTAAGAATTCTTCCGATCTCCAGTGCCTGAGGAATACCTCGCTGAAACCTCTGTTACAGCCAACTGGCTTAGCTTTCAGTCATTGCTCTATAAACTCGAATAAATAAGGTTTATCGTTATTTCTTTTCTTTTTTCTAAGGGTGGATTGCTATTATTGAGCATAGTTCTTCTCTTTAATGTTGGAAACAAAAGTTACGGAAGAAAAGTCGCCGTTGAAATTGGCGGTGAGCAGATGGAGTCGAGTTTTTACATTTTATGGTAGTTTTTGAAAGCTATAACCTTTTTGAAACTGTCAACTCTATGTGGCTTATGAGCCTTTCATGTATCGTAAACTGAACGATTCTTCAATTGAGCAACTGAAATGTTTTTTTCCCGGGAAAACATAACGAAGCCTTTCAGTGGAAAAAGTGTACTATCTGATTAAAACTGGCAGACGATATAACCCATAACCTAATTCTTTAGTTGATTAACGAGCGGAACGAAGAAACGTCACTGAATTTGCTTTCCTTTGCTTTTAATGTATTTTTTCGCTTATTTCACAGGGTTCAAAAGGTTCAATGCTCTCACCAACTCATTGTCAGTTTTGTTCCTTCTTCCGATTGCAGTTATGCTGTTTATATTTAGGGTAAGAAGTCTATATTACGTACAGGTATACATATACCGTGCACTTTTCTTATGGTTATGTAGATTAAATACTCCGTGCATATGCATAGCCGTTGGGACTCGGAATTCGTGATGTGCCTGACCGAAAACCGCTATTCGGGCTTCGGTGAAATATAAAATTAAGCCGGTAATTTTCCGGATAGTGCAGTTCTTGAAAGAAAGAAATTTAGTGAAAAGAGTGTTTTTAGTTGCGTCTGAAAGCAACTGGTGCGAACAGTGTGCAAGTTACCAACGAGCATCCTTCAAGATACGACGATTTACTCATATGGGGGGGTTTGATTTCACTTTGAAATGAATATATTAGAACTACAAGAAGTAAGTCGCGTTTTCTTCAAATTATACCTGTTTTTGCCTTTCACCAAGGTGAAAACTTGCAAATACCTACAGTCAGGTTTTCGAAAATCTGCTGCGTAGTTGTATCTGGTTTCTGGTAAAATGGTATCCAGTCGATTGACCGTTTCCGAAATCCCAAAAAGACTGAGCTCTAGCTAACCTGAACGAGTTGTGATTGGCTGAAGGTATACAACGACCACTCAATGCTCACGTTGGTTACCCAGAACCGAGTCTTTTCGGGTTTTCTGGGGCGGCCAATTCCCGGGCAGAATATTAAGTTAAACAGAAGTCTCAACGCGTAGGTTTTAAAGGCACCTCTTATGAACTCATTCGCCTGAGCTTTGACTTCTCTCGAGGATGTTGAATAAATATCCGAAATTTACAAAACGCGTGAATGATAATCCTGAACATTTCACCAGCAGTACTGGCTAATGTCCAAGTATTTGAGCTGAAGTGAGAGCCTGCGTTGAATATTCCTTGGACTAAAACCAGCTCTGTTCTTCACATCTAGGAGACCGACGTGGCATGGACTGAGAAACTTCTGTCATTTTTGCTCATCTCGTTTTCCATTGCCTTCGACTTTTACGTGGAAGCCATTTGTGCTGCGAAACTTGACTCTCACAAGACCAGTAAATGGGGATCAACTGCTTCTTTCCTGTGTGCGGTTGGTTTTGGCATGCTGTGGAACGACCATCATATTGGGTCTTTGATATTTCCTTTCAATGAGGACGCTTTTGACGAGCATGGCTTGTCGGGGAGTGTTGTTCTTGCCGTGGTATTCCTTTCCTTAGGTGAGAAACTAGTTGACTTGCATGTACTGGGATCCATCTAGGATTATTTCTCGAAGATTTTACAGTTTCTCATTAAACGAGGTAAAGCGTGGTGCCCGAAGCGCTTGCCCAAAATGCCTTCTCTATGAACTAAAACTTGTTCAGCCAACAATGTTCGAGTACAATCTTTATCTCACGCAATATTGATATCTTCGTTTAGCAACTCACCTTCTATGCCGACCTTCTCCAGTGCAACAAGGAGTAAACAAAGGGATTTTGATTGGCTATACAACTACTGGTACGCCATTGTACAGTTTCACATCACCGCAATCTGTCATGGCAACAGTCAAGGTCTTTCTCAGGCAGGTCCTTGCAGAAACAGAATCAAGACAGATATTTTATTTTCTTTGCCTTAATTTGGTACGTGACTCTTTGAAAGAAGCTATTATTTTTCTCGGGCAGTGTTAGCATCAAGAATAACCTCCTGAAGATGCCACCTTAGGGTCAAAAAGCTTAAATGAATTGTATATGTATTGAAGGGAGACTGTTGTCCAAGAGTTACTAGGACGTATAAGCTTTTTAACTCTAGTTATACTTATATTTTATCGCTGAAAGTTGACCATGTTCAGTTATGTCATGATTATGCAAGTGATATGGGGTTGTGAGCTCTCGTGAAGAACAAGGATATTAGTGCTACTCTAGACAGTGAATTCTATTTCACAATCTTTTTCACCAAACACAGTCAAAAGCTCTCTTAGTTCTGAGTCAGCTATTAGTTGCTAGTCAACATTGTCATCGAAATGCTCCCAATAATATCGTGAGTAGAACCACGAAGACTCGAAAGTACTATACAAACAAAAAATTATGCAATTCCGGTGGTTTGGATCAGTCTTTTGATAGTTTGGCTTGATGCGATAATAAAGAAAAACAAAAGGAAAATCATAAGCCGCACAAGTTTTGATAACACGACTACACACTGGCGTACGTTAACGGAACTTTCATTTCAGTTTTGTCTGATAATATGGGATCGTTTAAGAGAATATATCAAACATTCGTGAAGGTGTTAAATCTGAAACAGTGGTTAAAAAAATTTCAGTTTTCGAACGCTTTCTTGCTGTTCGATTTCTCGGGGTCTAACACTCTTACAAGTGTTTGATATGTTACTTTCAACAGGTATAGCTTCCCAATTTTGAAAAGAAAACTGTCTTCCGATCAACTGGTATTTCACCTAAGACCGGAGCCTGACTGTGCTGTTTCCGTTTGGATTATTTAGACATTTACGTTTGTGGAGCTGTTTTATGGAGCTTGGAACAATAGTCTTGGCTTGATATCTGATGGTTTTCATATGTTATTCGATTGCTCGGCTCTTGTTCTTGGATTGTGTGCTTCTTTAATGAGCAGATGGAAACCAACCAAGTTATTTTCTTACGGGTAAGCAACATGTTTTGCCGTGCTAGACAAACTGTACATTAAAGTTTTGTTATCACTACCAAACCTTTTTGTGGCGTTGAGTTAGGCTTAATGGTCACGAGTGTGATAAAGGATTTAGACCCCGTTCATACGATGCCGGTAGGACATGAAAACGGAGAAATACCACTTCGGTACAAATATATTACATTACGTTCACACGATATCGGCACCATATGGAAACTGGAGTAAGTTATCTCGCTTAGGCCATCTGTTTATTAGATAACGGCACAAAAAGGGCATGTGAAGAACACAAAATGAATTTTCATCGAACCATGCCGGAACGGCGCATTTACGCGGTGCCGGTTTCTGTTCCGATTTTATGTCGTACCAGCTGGCCCTCCGTCTTCATTTCATGCCGTTTCATGTCATTTTTGTGCCGGTATCGTGTAAACGGAAACTCTAAACGGCAGAGTTTGGTTACGTTTTCAAATCGTACCTGCATCGTGTAAACGGAGTGGTAACATCGCGAGTGGAGTTCCTCACGCGAGTGACAAATGATTAACCAGCTTACCTCGTGACTCAACACGCTCAACTACATCGATTTTCAAGTTGCCGTAAAACAAACGTTGGTCGCTAAGAATTATGACATGCACTCAGTCTGTGATAAGCAGTGTGATGATCATGTTTACTTTCTAAAGTCTTTTTACACTTTCTCTAGGTACGGCCGTGTGGAATATTTATCGGGCTTTGTCAATGGGCTGTTTCTTACTGTTATTTCAATTTTTGTATTTTTGGAAGCTTTGGAAAGGTTAATAGATCCACCAGAAGTGAACACTAGTAGACTGCTGGTGAGTTTGGTATATTCAATCAAGAAAGCCTAGTAATGTCGTTTATTAGTTAAAGTACATGTTCACTTGAAAACATGTCGCATGGAGAAAGTCGCTAAAGACATGCTATGTACAAAGTTTCCATTTGATAGTTGTAAAAATACTGCTTGCAATGACATTTTAAATGTACATTAAAAGTTTCCTTTTTAGAGAAACCTAAACGGAGAGTTTAGTTGGATTCTAGACAGGGAAAATTAAATGCTAATATTGGCACTGTTACAGTGTCTTGTGTGAATAGTCCCGTCACTCAGAAGTTTGAAGGGTTTGATCAAAACCGCTCTGACATATGTAGTTTACAATTATCCTACATCGCTGAAGTCAACTGAAAAAGTTTCTTTGCACCTTCAGGGATCCGGTCCGCCGCTTTACCTGTTGAGCTATCAAGTCTACAAGGGGATTAGAGGCGATTAACGCTATCCATGACGGTGGATGAGCAGTGTTTCCACTCTATTTCAGAATCATCCTCAGGGTAATATGAAACGACAAATTCACAGAATTTGTCTGTATGTATTTTATGCGTGGAAAGACTTCTGCACATGTAAGCACACAAAAGTCGTTCCCTTGGCTTAAGTGCAATCGAGCAAGAATTGAAAGAATCTCGATTTTAAACTTTTACCGTGGGAGCCCGCCGCCGGACCCCCCCCTAGAATTTCTCGCCACTTCGACGCTCGCACTACAAAACCCCTTTTCAGAAAATGCTGATCACGGGCTTGAACTACTTGATACTTAGTGGTAAACTACTGTCATTTTTCACCTTACCTTGTACTGATATGGAACTGACTTGTTTCAAGTGAGCTATGAAAATTACCCTCGATTGATATAGGCGGTCTCTGTGTGTGGTCTGGTGGTAAATCTAGCTGGTATCTTAGCATTTCGACATGCTCATTCGCATGGTCATTCGCATGGTCACTCACATGGTCACTCCCATGGTCACTCACATGGTCATGATCATGGACATGGACACAGTCATGGTGGTACTTCTCATGGTCACGGCAGTTGCTCGGACGAAGGTCCTTCTTCACACAAAACTAGTGCAAACATGCAAGGTAAGTGTTGTTGTTTCTCACTAGCATCCTAAACTCCTTGACTGCGGTGGGCGAGTGTATTTGTATTTTATTATTTTACTCTGGCTAATGTCAGACGATTTTACTCGTCAATGGGAAAACCCCTCGTCCCCTTCGCAACATCACTGGTCCGAAGCAAAGTCTTCGGGTGAGCGTACTGATGTTCAAGACTTGTACAAGAATGAGAGGAAACTCATATTGCTTCACTTGATCCTTGACTCATCAAGGCTTCTCGTAAATGAAACATTCTAAAACATACCGAACTTTTTTCAGACAAAATGTAACGTGAAATAGTTGCTTATGGATCCTTATTTGTCTGGAAAATTTTTCAAAAAAATATTGTGCTTGCCCCCAACCCTAAAACTAAAGCTGAAGCTGTGATGTCCTTGTCCTGCAATCATTGAAAAAAATGTGACAATAAAACGTAAAAGTAGAAATGTAAAAGATTCCTTTTGAGTCGCTCGTTAGGTTTATCTATATAGACAAATCCTTGAGAGGGTAGAAAGATTATATTCATCATACTCAACATTTACGCGATTACGAGGAAACCTTTTAAACGGATACAACTCGATTTGTTAATGCTGTAACTCGTGCGTTATCCTTGCGATGCCTGAATTAGGAGCGGATGTAGATGGAAGTTAGTGGGCTAGTGACCTCCCATATGTTTCAGGTACGTAAAGGAAAACAAATGGATTTCAATTCAAATCTTACGTCATTGCTTACAAAAAAAGTGGGTCGTTATGCTAATTTACAGAACTAACCGACTACTTTAAAAAGTATAAAACAAAGCAAAATCCGAAAAAAAAGAGACATCTTGAAAACCCAGAATATACGTTAAAAATAAGAAGACAGATTGAAACAGCTTTACCAGATGCCTCTTTTTTTCGGATTTTGTTTTGTTTTATACTATTATACAATCACCATGCTACCTGCGACTAAACCAGATCTCTGCTTACCAGCCGAATACTAGCAGTTAACTATACCTTTTGGGTTTTCCAGTCGTCTTCATATTCTTCCATAGATTCCGCATCCCACATTCGATATTTTCCTACGTTTAGGTGTATTCCTACACGTGATGGCTGACACTTTGGGAAGTGTTGGAGTTATAATTTCCAGTCTATTGATCCAACAGTTTGGATTCCAAAGAGCAGATCCCATCTGTTCGCTGTTTATAGCAGTGTTAATATTTGCTAGTGTAGTGCCGTTGTTAAAAGAGTCTTCACTGGTTTTATCTTTGAGAACTCCGAAAGAACTTCAAGAAGGTCTAAGAGAGGCATTAAATAAGGTTAGAGATTGCAAAAGTAGGGAGGAGGAATAAGGAACTAGGCTCACCACAATCAAGTCTAATCAATCTCTTCATTTTTAAGAGAACGTTGAAATTTAATCACACCAGTGGTACAATGATTATTTGTATGTCTCTCCGATTCGTTTTGTTGTTTTTTCGTTCATTTGTTTCACTACTATTTGTTTACTTGAATTACTATTTGCTCACTTGAATTTGTTCGTGTGTTTGTTTTGTTTTTTTTTGTTGGCTTCGTTCACTTCAGAATGAGTAGAGATTCTCACTGAAATTATTATTATATTCATCTTAGGTTCTTTCTATAAATGGAGTCGTAAATTTTAGAAATCATCACTTCTGGAGACATTCAGACAACTTAATAGCGGGAACTATTCATGTTCAGATTGTTCCGACAGCAATAGAAGCAAAAATCATTATGCAGGTTTGTTTCATTGCCATATATATTTCTATCGCCGTGACCAAGCTTCCCTTTACTCCTCGATTTGCTCTGGCCTGTACGATCTTGCAATAAAAACTCAGAAAGATACCATTAAATCGCAGGGAACACCTCGCTTATCTGATTGATAGCGTTAGATACAAGCTGTAGACCGAGGTGGCATGGAAGCGTAGATGGTATTTGGATTCTGATTAAGATATGGCCACGTGGTATCTTGAACTAAACTCGTATCCCTTCTGGAGGGTGCTTGCAACTATTACATTAATATAAATTATCATACTCATTAATAATTCACGAGGAAAATTCAAAAGAAATGAATGTTTAATTAATATCTGTAAATCGGTGAGAGATTTCGCCTTGATTTACATAAACGTTTTCCTCAATTTACTAAGCTGAAATGACTCCAACTTGAAAAATAGTTTGAAAGTATGGCTATTTAGATGCGTCCGTTTGATAAGTAAGATAAAGTATTCGCATCCGATCTGTATCTGGTTTACTACGGCTCGCTTGCAATTCGCCTTGTAAATCAGATACAGATCGGCTACTCATGCTTTATCTATTACTTAGTGGGACGAGATTTACTATTTGAACCATCGAATGAAAGGTTGCTCAGTGGTTGAAGTTTACCAAGCTTGTTTTATTCATTTCAGGTAACAAGTATATTCAAGGAAATTGGTGTAAATAATTTAACAGTACAAGTGGAAAAGGACATTTTCTTCGAACATATGTCGGTGTTGTCAGCTGGTTACAAGTCTGTACTTCAGCTGACTCAAAGACTCGATTTAACACCTATGCAATCTGCTTCACATATAGAGAAAAACTTTATCAAGTCGGTATAATTTTCATAAAAAATATCTCAGTTATTACGAATAATCTGAAATGCTACGGATTTTTAAACAGATTGTACATGCGTTCGTATAATGTTTTTGAGGGTTTCGTTTTTCAACTGATCTTATTTATGTCGATCTTTAACTTTGAATACGACTATACAGTGATACAGAAAAGAGCTCAAGTATTTTCGAACTTAATTTGGTGTCAATTTTTTAAGGTTACTGGTGTAGCCCTTTTCAATCCATTTATTCTTCAACTTCGGTTATTTCGTTTTCCTAATGTCTTCTCTATTTCTTAGTTCAAGATGGCTTAGGATGACTATGTATGGTGAAGGAAATTTTCGAGTGTCCCAGGTTTTTTTCAAGAAATTGCTTCCTAGAGTATTTTCAATTGTTTCAAGTCAAAAACTACCCACATAATGTTTTTGTTTTATATTGTTCTAATAGATAATAGATGTTCTAATATATCTACACAAAGGTCGCTCAAAAAAAGTGCGGGATCAGTTGGGAAAAATGCAATTCTAGGGCCTCCGGCTGGGAATCGAACCCGCGACCCTGCGAATCTAGTGCATTGCCTGCAAACTGAGCTACGAAGGCCCTAAATTTCTACACTCGTAAATTTGCTTCACCACATGTACATATTTCATGTTACCGAGTGTCAGTGCCAAGTATTTCTTGATTTAGGATGACGTGCGGTTTAAAATCTTAGCCCTTCAACGGTGACGAAATGCTAAAAACAAGGAAATAATCTGCCACAACGATTGGTGACCGTTTGCTGCGCAGCGACGAACCGTCACCAGTAAAGCGAAATTAAATGGAATTTATGGGTTGAACATTTTCCGTAGATTTCGAAAATGTTTGTTGTAAATCGAAATTCGAGCAGAAAACTGGCGAAAAATGCAAAGGGTGGAGAAGCCGAGCGCCGGTGTCCTATATCAGGACACTGAGTTTTAAAGAGTTAATGACCACTGCTAATTTCACATTGAACTTTTTGGTCGCAATGTCTATCCGTCGATACATATCAACTCATTGGCAAGGTGGCATTTATACTTTCAAAAACTAAACTTAAATTTTACTCACTAATGAAATTTATATTTTGGTTTTCAAAGCAAGGACAGCGCCTTTGAATCGCCGAAACGTTCCGTCGGATGAACTATCTGGGCTTTGGCCGTCCAATCCTTGAATTGGTACAACGTGTATTCGCTCAACCTTCGTCGTCTTGTTACGCTATGTTGTCGTCGAACTTTAAGAAAACAACGTGCTTTGAGATCGATAAGTTTATCATTATTAATGGAAAAACTGAAATCACTGTTGGTTCTTTTCGATAAAAAAATAAGTTGGAGGATGAACAGAAAGCATAACTTGTTTGTTAGTTATCCTGGACCTTTTTATTTTGAGTACAATTATAATTTGAAAATTAAGCTGACCTCTCCGTTCGAGTTTCGTTCACACAGAACGCTCAACGTGTCGTAGTAAAGCGCAAAACATAACTCCGGATTATTTTATTGCTTTAGTATGTGTGTTGTACGAAGACTGCCTGTAATAAGACCATATTTTAACCTATTTGCAGCTGCAGTCATGATAACCTGGGAGTGGGATCTTGAAAACTTACTGTCACTTTTTGAAGAGTGCAGTCAGACAAACCAGTTGTAGATCATATCGAATATCTTCATCTACATAGCTAACCGTCTTTTAAAAATTTTGCATACTCTTAGTTTTCACTATTTTACCCTTGCAAGAAAACTTAACCTCTCACACAACATATTTTGGGAATATGCTAAGTTCAGCAAAGAGATCCAGGCAACTGTTAGTTCAAAACTATTGAACCCAATATGTAGTTGAAATATTTTACACAGAGCAAGTAGTGGCAGAGCAAGTCAGAGGTCCCTAAAAATACAACTACTACAATATTCAACATTTGTAGCTCCTATTGCAGAGTAGGTGATTACTCAGTGGTTTGTTCTGCTGGTGCTTCCAGTTGATTGGTTGACCCAAACCCTGATGCTTTTAATATTAATGTTGAGAATTTAATTTTCCAGTTATTTTGTGCCATTGGATCTCGGATGAGTCCAAATGTTTGTTCAAACACTCCAATACACAGTTTTTCCTTATGAACAGTTCCACATGCTGTAACCAAAGTCAATCCATGTGCATCTTGTTTTCCACAAACACTGTCATTAGACAACTTTGGGTTAAAACAAAGTTGATCAACAACTGCCATAGATAAAAATTTCTCACAGACAAATTTTGCACCATAAATGGTAGTTTCTCGGGTTCCAGTTGGTTCATTGCATTGTACAGTTAACTTGGCATCTTCCCAGAAGTGCTGAGGACCCCAGTCAGGACTATCCTTTCCAGATGAGAGCTTAGAAAGTGATTGAAGCATTTGGTAAAACCAACCAGCAAAGTGGACAGCTAATAACTGACCTTCATCAACATCATAAAGTTTGGGCTTTGTTATCTTTGGACTAGATTCTGGGCTGTTGTCTTGGGAACTTTCTCCTGCTTTAAGAGAAGGTACTTTGAAATCTTTTCTACCAGTGTCTTTTGAGTCTTCCTATAAAATTGAAGGGAACACAGTCACTTACAATAAATAACCAAATTCTCCTTGTAACTTTTAAATTGTCAACATCAGATGTTCTAAAATGTTTTTTTTCACTGATTTCTGCTGACAATGCTGGCACTACCTAATAAATATCTGGTAGAATTTTACCAGATACTGGATACTTGGTAGCTTAATTTTACTGGAATACACAATGATGGTAACTCCGAAAATCAATAACATATTTAATTTATTTGACATTTCCTAGTTGAAACGTCAAATAAATATGTTATCAATTTCGGAGTTACCGTTGTGTATTTTATTAAAATACTCAATGGTTCCCGCAATTTAATTTTACTGGGTAGTTCAATTTTGCAAAATACAGAATGACAACATCTGGATCTAGCAAATCCTTATGGGGATTAACAAGGTGAGCCAAAGTATTTTACGGATACGAAGCATTTGAACCAAAAAAATTGAAGGAAAAGGTCATGTAAATTAGGATGATCCAGTATCCAAATTAACAGTATTGATTAAATCTTCATTTTCGTTTGTCCTTCCTTTATGAATTATTAACAAGCTCGACAATGGGCAGCAATAGTAACTTATTATAAAATTAACTTAGAATCAATTTTGTTAAAGTTATATGTTAATCTGGCTGTATGCATGGATCACAGCTTGGAATATGACAGAAATTATACAAACAAGCATGAAGTTTGCATACCTACAGTGTACTTAGAAAATCTTACAGCTCTCCATATTGGGATTGAGTGCATAACTTTCTGGTGACTGGTGAGATACTCTAACCATTGAGCTGCAACCAAAGACTTGGCTTTATGGCAAAGTGTCAGTTGAAGGAAGCCAGGTCCTCATAATTTCTTTGATTCTTAGGCCACGTTCAGACCAAGTGCCTGTGCTCAGTGCCTATGCAAGGCCACTGATGTGACAAAGCAGAAATGCTGACCCTGAGTTCAGCATAGGCAATACCTTGACAGGTGGTCCCCATGCTCGAGGTCAGTGCCAGGATTTGTGCTTTGGGTATAGCATTTGTACCAGCATCCTCATAATTACATGGGCACTGGCACTCAGTCCGAATGCTACCTTAATTCTTCTCTCTTACCAGTACATTAAAGTGGCAAATTTAAAGAATGAAAGAAAATCCTGGATGCTTCCTTTGTTCTTTTAAAAGAATGAACAAGGTAAGCAACTGGTATCTGTTTGTCTGTTATTCACTTATCTTATTGTCATGTTTGATCTATTTGTTTGTGCTCCGTCAAAAGTCATTGGTGCAAACAAGATAACCACAGTTCATATTAAACCTGCACACTTGCTCATATACAACACTATCACTATAAAACACACCTCTTGCTTTCTAGATTCCCAAAGTTTCAATATTTTCTTCAGCAATGTGATCTTATCGGCAGCTGGGTGCTCTACCTGTCCTTCTTGTGCCAAATACTGATAAAGATGTTCCCGTCGAACTTTCCGTCTTTTCAAAAGTTCTTCACCGTTTCGTGTGAAAAGCATAATAGCATTCAGTGCCTCTGAAATCAAGAAAAATTAAAAATAAGCTTGGCTACCTAATATGCAAACCTTATGAACGCTTATGTTCGTCCTAAAATATGCATCTTCCCCAAGGAATTAAATTATTCAAATTCAATTACATCAATAAGTTTTTACACGATGCAACAGAAGTCTTACAGTTGCAGACCTTCTTTATTCTGGACCGTCACAACTCTTCCAGTGACGGTGTCAGTGAGCGAAACCAAGTTTTCGTACGAAAGCAGTTCGAGGATTTTAAGACACTCTCGCTTCTCTGCTTCATCAAGCATAATGTTCAGACTTTAAGCTCAACTTCGCAGTTTCATGAATCTGTCTACAATTCTACGAAATCGGCAACAAAGTTGGATAACGAAAGCTGTTCCCCCAGCCTGCGATGAGTCTGTATATCAACAATATCCCTCCACCCTGGAAATCAAACAAGTAATATCAAAAATATCTCGTAGGATTGAGTTCAAGGGGGGAGTTCAAATGGAATTTCGAAAGCGCGGTAAATTTTAAAATGGCGGACGAGAATGACGAAAATGATACTGGAGGTAAGATCATTATCTGACCGCATTTAATTCACATTTCTGGAGCCAAAAGTGAATATGTAACGTAAGTTATAGATTTATGGTTTTGTTTTGTTTATAGAAGCGGAAGAACAGAACGCTTCTAAGGAGGTACAGTTACATCCATTGTCAAATGATGGTTCAGTCACTGTGACAATATAGTATATTATTTCTGAAAACCTCGCGCGAATAAGCTTTGCCATTAATCAAGTGTAGTATGAATGCAAGATCAGAAATAGGCTTTCGACACTTTAACGTTCTTATTTCCGGAAATTTTAGAGCATCTTCAGGGGCAGATCTGGAGTAAATGTGGATAAAGGGGGGTCCAAGATTAAGTTGGTGTGCAGAACAGCGAGGAGGGTGCAAGGAGGTATCATCTAGCTCCCACATATTTTATTTTTGCTTTCCTGAATGCTAACTTACCATGTAATCTAGGAACAAGTCATAAAATGTCAGTTTGGGTTGGATGTTAATGATTTCAGGAAGGCTGGTGTACTTTGGTATCATTTCCTGCAATTGTGGGATGTTTTCAACAAACTAGGTGAACTGAAAGAGGGGTCAGCACCACATGAACCCCCCTGGATCCACCACTGATCTGGAGAAAATTTTAAAAAGGTGGAGTTTGCATTGTTTAAGGCTGTGAACCAAAATCTCTACATATAAGCAAAAACTGATCAACTGCAAAAACTGCCCAGGGAATGTTTCCAACACCAGGAAAACTTTAAAGTCTGGTGACACTTGACCATGAACAATTTTTTGCAACAGTTCTTGGCTGGGTCAGAACATTAACAAAGGATTTTACTCCATTGATTCTTCTTAAAACATCTCTTCTTTAATTTGGTCACTGATTATACAATAAGTTTAATGTCTTATGGCTGATAATATATTTCTTATTTTCTCTGTTAGCCAGAATGCTGTAATAAAGATTTGTGCCCCCAGCAGTATATACAGAGACCTCAAATAATAACTCAGTTTGCTTCACCAGTTAACAAACGCCCATTTCCACCCTTTAGTGAGGTATTTTCATTATATATTATGCTTTGATGTCACTTAAGTTTGTAGTTATAATGGACAAATTTGATGAAGCCAAATAATGTGCCACCATATAAGACAGCTAAGTCACAAGTAAAGTGAAGTAAAATGTCTTTATTTATACTAGATAACTCTATTTGTCAATTAAGCAGTTTTTATGTCATAGCTTTTAATGTTGTTTACTTTTGACCCCTCCTGATGGGCTGCAGTTGTTGAACAGATTTACCTCCTGGTTATGTTACATCCTTTAAGGAAATGATAATGTAAAGAATTTTCAAAACTGTTTTAGGAAAATGAAAAGAGATTTGGCAAAAGGACAAAGTATAATTCTGATCATGGTAAGTAATCAATAATATTTTTAGAAATTTTTATTGGAATTTCACATATACGTATTGCTGTATTCTTGTATTATTTCTTGCTTGTCACATGGTAGATGCAGGAACAATGTCTGTCAAACAGCAAAACAATATGAATGAAAAATGTGAAGAAAAAAGGGAGCTGGCGAAAATTCTAAAAAGGAAGGAGGAGATTTTAAGAAAATTAAATCTTGTAAAGATGTACAGGGCAAAGGTATCTTAAGCGAATTACATGTATTAATTTAAAAATTACATCAAGCTGGCAGATGGATGGATGAGTCAATGAAGAGTAACTGGATGGTTCAATGAACAGAGGGATAAAAGGGGAAAGTGAGGGAATGAGGAGTGTATTGATGGTTGGACAGATATGCAGGTTGGTTGGTAGATGGATGGAAGGAGAGTGGAGACAGAAGATAGAAATGGTTGGATAGGTGTTGATGGATGAGTGTGTGAATGGATGTGCCTGGGTTGGCTCAAGGGTAGGAGAGTGGTTGGATATATAGAAAGGCGGATATATAGATGCGTGGGTGGTTCTATTGTTCCAAAGATGGAGGGGATGACAGATAAGCTAGAAGTGATGGGCCTGTAAATGTACAGATTAAAAGATGGATCCAATATTCGTGGCTATCAATGGATAGATGACTGGACAGACAGACAGGTAAACAGTGTGGTCAGATGGCCTGATGGCATATCATCTGATGGAAATAGGCATGAATGAAAAGGATGGAAAAATAAAAATTATATGACTAGCAAACATTTATCAAGCTTGTTAATTCAGAAAAACGATTTCTGAGCCCCCAGACTGGAATTGAACCTGCAACCTTCTGATGATCAGTGAGATTCTCTAACTATTGAGCTACCAAGACTCAGATGGTGAGCTAAGGTGAAGGTTCATCATATGTACTGCCCAAGTGGAAGCCACAATACAATGACTCAAATACTGAGTGCTGAACACAAATTTGCTTCTTGTGGGAGCTTGGTATGTGTCAGACAATTGCGAATGTTCTTCAAGCTTGTTATCTCGAGTTTGACAAATGTTTGCTGGTCGTCTGAAGTATACTAAGCTCCTACATGAACCAAATTTGCATTCAACATTCAGTACAAATAAAAATTGTTGTAAATGGAAATTAAATACAAATGAGTAAATTTTAATGGGACAGAACCTAATCTTGTTTTGTTGTAATTATTAATAGAACAATTTGTCAGACCTTGAAGATTTGATCTGCAAATGGCGTTCAATTAGCCAGACTGCTGCACAAGACTTGTTCGAAAAATTTAACAAAGACAAGGTGATGACCATGGGACAGTTTCTGGATGGAATGAGGATCAGTCACAAACTAATAAAATATTGTGAGGAAGAAGAAACATTTAATTAGAAAACCAGGTAATGATACACTGTTTCTTGGAGTACATCACACTAGGGGTTAAGGGCTTTGTGTAAAGTTGGCACAATCAGTCAGTCTGTTTTCTCACAATGGAAAGCCTCACTGAGGATAAACTAACTAATAAACTATTCTGTGACCAATGCTATGTGCATCCATCTGTTCTTAATTTCAACTGTTCTCGGGCATTTTCCAGTGCAGTGTGTATAAAAAAAATGCTACCCTACTAAAAGTTGTAATGATTATTCTTCAGAAATCACTTGCTGTACAAAAGATAATTTGTAAAGAATATGAACAAAGCATGACCAATGTAGGGGGGTTTTTGGGACACACTGTACGATATTCTTTTAGCAGTACATAAAATCTGCAAAAAAACAACAGGATCAACATGTTATTAACGTCCATCTCGTTGAAATGTCAACTACATGTGGTCCAAAAATGCTATAAGGTCAGAATGCAAAAAGGAAGTACCAGATATCAAAAACAGGGTTCTGGATGGTCTGTTGATTTGATCCCCTAATTTTCAATGCACAATAGATCACATCAAGCCAAGCTAAATTCAAAATAAATCAAATGGATTTTTTCAGCAGAGAAGCCCTTTTCAGTTATAGCTCACATTAACAAATTACGCCAAATAACGGGCCATCTCTCATCAAAATCCCGATCATTTGAGTAAATCTTTGTTTACAATGCTTATACGATAAAAGTTGGTAGTATGCCGAACTTTGATGTAGAAAATGTAACTAAAATTTCAAGCAAAGGCTCCCCATCAAATTTTTCTGTTTCAAGCGTTAGTTTTTTCAACATAAGTTTGGCAGTCTACCAACCTTTAGACTTCTTACACTTTTTATCCTGCCTATGCAACATCCTATTTTTATCTCATACAGCAAACACTGGTGTCCTACTCATTTTTATTGAGTAATTGATATTTTAAAGATTAATACAAAATTTGTCGTGCAAAATGTGTGTCATGTATTAAATCTCATTTTCTGGTAAAGCAAATTGTTAGTATAGAAGGATATTGCAGACCAGTAAATGTTATTATCAGAATATGTCATTTACAGATTTGATGAACAGTCGTCCAAGTTTACGTTTATAGGTCTGAAAAATCATAGAATTTCCACTTAAAATCATAATTAAGTTTCTCAAAGGGTGGTAAAATGGAGAATCCAGACTTAAAATAACTTTCCTTATTTAAACAACTGCTGTGCAATGCAACCTAACTGATAATTATAAAAGGCATACAAAATTTAATTCGAATGGTGTTGTCCTCGTTCAAACAGCGATAAGTGCTCTCTGTGTACGATTACTGACAATATGCGTGAATCATTTTGTGTCAAAGTTCAATATATATTAAAATAGAATCTGTAAAAATAGGATCTCTGTTTTAAAAATTCGATTACTGTACAAAAATGTTTAAAATTATACTTTTTGAATTTACATAAAATCTTCCTGAAAAAAACCCCGTGTCTTTGATATTGCCTACAAGGTACTGTCTTGATGGTCCAACATTGACCCTCCTTCCAAGTTGTCATCGTGAATGAAAACATGCGGTACGTTGTTATTACCGTAGCCAAGCGGTTCCTCAACATTCGACAACATGTCGTCTGTCACTTTCGTGTAACCTCCACTTGACCTCGCACGTAGTATACCAAAAATTCCGAATATGGTCAGCAAAGTAGTCGCAGTGACTAATACCACCAATATGGAATGGTTATGGCGTTTCCTTCTTGAATGGTTAAGTTCCTTGCTCTTTGGCAAATAAACGGATCGATCGGTAAGATTAGCGAAACCGGGACAATTTTGGTTACAGATTTTGCAAATCTTAGTGTCTTCATTCAGGCGGTAGTTACTGGAACATTGCTTTACACAAGAGGTCTTCTCAAGGTAAAGATCGAGGCGACACGACGTGCATTCGTTTGCAGCTTTGCCAGTACAAGTAACGCACGATGGGTGGCATTTCTGGCATTCCATTAAGCCATTGGATTTCTCTTGATGCGTATTCAGCGGGCATGTTCTCACACAAGTGAAGTTATAAAGCCAGTGGTTTTGTTCACAGCTCAGGCAATCGTTGCTTAATGGTCCTTTGCAAGTCTTGCACGAAGAACTACACATGTAGCAGTCTTCATTCTTACGGTATTGTCCCTCGTTACATTTTGATAAGCATCGTTTCTCGGCAGCAGAAAAAAAGAGTCCATTTACGCATGCGCTGCAAGCCAACATTCCTGCGCCTGTACAGGTCTTGCACGAAGGGTGACAGTTCTCGCAGTATGATGTCTCTGGATCCCGATACTTTCCACTTCCACAACTGTCTTTACAAACGGAGCCCTCCAGACTTGCTTTACGGTCGCTACACGACAGACAGTCATAGCTGGTAGGCCCAAAGCACGTCCCACATGACCTGTGACAGGGAACGCACAGTCCGTTCGTTCGATCCAAAACAAGACCTGCGGAGCATGTTCTTACGCACATGTGGTTCTCCAGGACGAACGGAGCTACGCATTTTGTACAGTTGGATAATCCATTCCCTAGATAAAATGAGCATAGGGTGAATGAGGGAAGAACATGGACACACAGTAGCGCAGCGTCGGCAACTCTGGTAGAAAGTACGAAAAATAGACCGCTGTCAGGTGGTAATGTTGACACCTGTCTGCAGTTTCCAGGATCGATATTTGCGTGCCGTATGTAATATACCATACACAAGAATGACTGTTTCATCAGGATATCCGAAAACCGAGTAGATAGCCGAGGTTTTCTGCAAACCTCGACGTGTTTGTATATCTGAAGAAATACGACTTTTGAGTGTTTGATATTGCATCTCAAAAAAAATCAGTATTTGAGGAGAAAATCGAGGTAAAAGTTGGCTTAATTCATGTAATTTCTACCTCAGATAACCAAACAACACCTCGGCAGTGATTTGTTTAACGGTTAGTGACGCTATAATATTGGAAAACTTATTACAGGCAGCTGTTTCAATTTTTCAATCTTCCCTTTTTTAGATCTCTATCCAACAATATGTATTAAACCTATATCATGCTCTCGCCACTAGTGAAGCTGATTCCTTTGTTAGTACTAAGGGTGTGACATTTCGTGCAATTTATTATAATTTGTTAAAAGAAATACGTCATAGCCGTTTGAGCGTTAAGCGGTTGCTGAACACTGCTCTCCCAAATACATGAACGGACACCGACATGCGTTTAAACGCTTATTATAAAACTTGTTGATAATTCATGAGGAAAATTCAAAACAAATTAAGGTTAATCATTTCTCCGCACCGTGATATAGAACTGATTAAATAAACATCAATTCTGTATCACATTTACAAACGCTAGTGTCTGTATCAACCAATGTTGCATCAGCTCTTACATACTCAAATAGAACGTTTGCTGGTGTAAGTAACTTGTTTCAACTTTTCTTTCTACAAATCATTAATCTACAATGTAGTAATAATGGACTTTCTACAAGTAATTTACAAAATTTGTGTCCGTTCTGTATCGAGATATATGCCTCGTATCTGTATACCTCGATAAAGAACAGCCACTCATTGTGTAGACATTACTTGTATTGCATTAAAGTTTCGACAAAGCTTTTCGAAACGTTAATTCACCCGCATACTACCTGAAAGGTACACGTTTCACTCTCTGAAGAAGGGGTTTTGCTCGAAAGGTCAGAATTTTCCTACATATATTCGACAATCTACCAACCTTTTAACTTTCTGCGCTTTTTCATACACTGCCTACGCAGCATCCTACAATTTCACATTATTCTCAGCTGTTAGCTAGCTGAACTCTCTATATGAGTCTCGAGCATAGAATTACTAGACACAGAATTCGTGACATGAAGCAAATCGAACGATGTTTTTGCCCTTACAAATCCGCCATATTGGATTTACCTCCGGTGCCCACTGACCAACATAACAGGTCAGTCCTTGTGTCCGTCAATCAAAAAGTGCTACGAAAATAAAGATTAGCTGTTGAATCCTTTTCAATCCTGTGTTAAAGCTGAATAGAGTTGAATCCTTTGAGGAGCCAAGAATACAACACTCAGATTTACGAATCTATCAGGCACGTTGTAATATCAACTAAAAGAAAGATACCATCGGCAATGCCCGAGAGAATCGTGTGGTTTTCTATAGAAGTTATCGTGGGGAAAGTTCATTTTGAACAAAATGGCGGCCTCCATGGTTGACTCCTCCGGATTACTGGTCACAGACTACATCCTTCGGCTACAGACTACATCCATGGCTTCGAGTGTGTTTTTCATACAATTACCTCATTCAAAAAGAGAAGAAACAGTCTGTCAGAAAGATAACGACTGAGTGACCAAGCCTCTAACTTGCCGCTCGCAAACTCGCAAAATGCGAGTGAACGTTTAGCCTTAACGAGTAAAAAACATTTCAACAGCAAACGTTTGTGAGTATGGACTTCAGTCGGTTAAATTGAACAATTCAAAGTTTCACAAATGTGACTTTTCGTGGCATGTTATATATCACCTGTGCCTCTGACAATCGAAGAACTGTGCAAGCTGTTCATTACAGTCAGCGGTTTCATTAAGGAATATGCGTGATATCGGTACTAAAACATGCCCCAGTAGCTCAATACACGTCACTATTTAAGTCACCATGTACATTTTATTGTAGGAATTGTATGGCAGCTGGTTGAAGGGTATCGTTCGATATACTACTGCATGCTCAAATAAAATTGTTATGGTGTCTATGATTACATAAGGATTTTAAATTTTGCTAGTGACTATTTCTCTATTTGCCAGCAAGAGTGAAATTTACTAGCACATGTTTGTTAGTGGTCTGAAAAGTTAAGTTAGACCCCTGGTGACTTACCTCCGTTACATCTTTGACAGTAGTAGTCGCATGGCTGACACTGTTCGGTATCAGGATTGTAATAATATCGATCGGGGCAACCCAGCCGACATTGTGCCTGAAACAGGACCATGGGACTCTTGCAAGATGTACAGTGAGTCGGTCCAGGACCGACGCAAGTCAAGCACGTATCATCACATGGAAGACAGCGATTGAACGTCTTGGATAAGAACAATCCAGTAGGACATTGGTTGATGCACTGGTCGTTGAACAGAATCTGAGGAGCATTACAGCTAATGCAAGTTGCTGGAGACCCAGAACACTCCTTACACCTAGGGTCGCATTTCTTGCAAGTGTTGGTTGCCCTCTCGGCGTAAAATCCTTCTGGACAACGTGCCATACATTTCATGTCATGCAACACTAATCCTTTTACACATTTCGTGCAAGAAGTTTCATTCGAACACGCTTCGCATTCCGAAAAGCATGGCTTGCACAGAGTGCTTTCGATATCTTCGTAAAATCCAACTGCAGGACAGTTGAAAGAACACAACTTGTTAGTCGGGTCGTGAAATTTTACACCTTTACATCGAAGACAATCAAATTTGCTTCCACCAGCGCAGGTCAAACACAATGAGTGGCACTTTGAGCAACGATTTTTTGGTTTTCCCTCAGCAACAGAACTGATCGAGGTCTGGGAAGTATTAAGGAACGTTCCATGTTCACATACCGACTTGCATACCCCGTTGACTTTCTTTAGACCATCTAAAAACAAAAATGATTTCACATCTTGTAAGCAGTTTAGCGTGGTGAGCAATGTGCAACAATCTAAACTTTGTATACATGTGAAACCGCCTTGAGTTGGCAAAATTTTGCGTGTATGAAAGACAATTCAATTGAATATGAACACTTTGTCTTCGATAAGAGGATATACTTTACTAAGAGCATATTGGCTAGGCAAGCACCTGTTGAAAGAACACATAAATCGAACTTTTCCAGGCTAACTGGCATTTATCTGTAAGCTTCAACCAAAGCAGGTCTAAATTAAACTTCGAAAATTTCTACAGCACCCTACCTTTGCATTTCACGCAATTTGTTGCGTTCCCTTCGCAACCTTCACAAGTCAGCGAGCAGTTCTCGCATCTTCCCGTCGTGCCGTCCACGAACATTCCCAGAGGACACTTGTTTATGCAGCTGTTCTTGAACAAGTAGAAACCCTTGGAGCATCCGAGACACTGATTCTCGCCACCTCCATAGCAACTGGTGCAATTATTGAAGCACGGAGTGCACCTGCAATCAATCAATCAATCAATCGATGGATCAATAAATCAAGCAATAGACTAACGAACAAACTAATTACTGTAACCCTTTACCGGGCACTGTTGCCACTTGGGAACTTACTAATTATATCCTATGTATAGTTTGTGGAACACCACGTTTTATTTTAATGCTAAGCTTTTGACCTGTTGACTCAGGACTTCATCAGAGCAATATGAAGTTGCTATTGCTCTGATGAAGTCCTGAGTCGACAGGTCGAAAGCTTAGCGTCGAAATAAAACGTGGTGTTCCACGAATTATAGATAGTATATCAATTATCACCATGCAAAACTTCAAATGATTAATTACTAATTATACTCTGGCTGACGCCAGACGATTTTACTCGTCAAAGGAAAAAGGCCTCCTGAAAACTTGCCCGGTAAGGTTCACATAAATACCTACGAAGTACAAGGGTAATGATGGTTCCGAACCGAACATCCGTCCAACCAAATAACTGGAGCATCCAACTTTTGAGTTAGCTTTAATCAAAGTATTTCTTTTTGTATAAAAAGTATTGGCTGATGTATTGCATGGGAAAAAAATCAACTTACTACCATAAACTACGAAAAAATAACTACGGCAAAAATCCAAATTGCACCTTAAGTTTTGACGAACTGGTCAATATAGAGAATGGTAAATTGTTGCTCTTCAAGGATGCCGTGTGGAAAATAACTCACGTACTCAGTCGGAACATCACGGAACCAAATAACAGCAAATAATAGTCAGGGTCGGTCGGTAAAGTTTCGTAGTTTTGTAGCACGAGTTGCGGCCTAAACAACCAACGCTTGAAATTTATTTAGTATTATTAATATCAACATTTATCAATCTATTTATTTATTTACTTATTTATTTATTTATTTATTTACTTATTTATATATTTATTTATTTATATATTTAAGCATTTTTACCCACGGTAGCTTTGCAACCTAAGCTACAAAAAGAAAAGATACATCGGGAAATACTTACTTGTTATCTTTTCCATAAGTTCCAACAGGACAGCGAGTAATGCACTTATCACCATGGAGAAATAAGAATCTCGAGCAACTGGTGCAGTAAGTCGGAGGATCCACGCAGGTCTTGCATGAAGGATGGCAGTATTCACATTTATTGGACTTCGGTTCGGGATATGTATTTCCTGGACAGGTATCAGCTCTAACGCACTTTTGTTTCCATAGAAACAGATCTCGGTCACAAGCCGTGCATCTGGAGGGCTCATCCGGGTCACACGTGCTGCAATCTGATCCGCATTTAATGCACGTATTTTCAGATATACCGTGACTGTAACCTGAAGAAAAATGTAACAAAAATACCTTAATTACTCAAGTCCACATCGACAATTCTTTATCTTCTTTGTGCCAGACTTAGGTCAAGACAGAAATCTTTTGACGACCGATTCGACGCTGTAACCGCTGCCCTCCAAGAACTCAGAAGTCCAAGAAAGGTACAATACAGTGCAACCTGTAATCGTGTAATAACCGACTGGTTGCCGTAAACATTACCTATATCAAGCTTCAAGGACTCAGATAAAAAGAGACGTTAAATTTATCTTCGACGCGTAAAGTAAAGTTGTTTAACTTTTTGGTGCCAGACTCAGTCACCACTGACTCACAGTATTTTACTCTGGCTAACGACGATTTTACTCGTCAAAGGCAAAATCTACTGTCACGAAAGAGCTAAGGCAACGAGGTACAAGGACTTGGATGATTAGCAAAGATAACATGTACGTACTAGCTGCAGTCTTTTTATGGTGAAAAAGTCCGAACAATTGAGCTACAGGAACTCAAACGATGAGGAAACGTTACCAGTAGAACGCTCTAACGTGCGACCATTTCAGAACTTCAACAAAAGGAGTTTTGCCAAGATTATTGCACAGTTTACTCTGGCCAAGGACTCCGATGGCGAACACGGATTACAGGCTTGGTCTTCGTTGGGGGTTCAGAAACGGTCCGCAACCCAGCATTCCATAATATCATAAGAACACCGGCCTTATAATGATGACCGACGTGTACTATTCTTCTCAGAAACAAGTATTACTGTAAGTAGCCTTACCAGGTGGACAACTATCCAAACATGAACCAGAACCATTGGTTACTTTAACCAGTCCATCCTTGCAAGAAAGGCAATCCGTATTTAAGGATCCTTTGCAATGTTTACACGATGGGTGGCAAGCGAGACACTGATGATTGTCTCCAAAGAAACCAGACGGGCAGGTCGTGACGCACATGCCTCTGTGTAGATATAGAGATTGTTTAACATTTCTAGTCGGTGTGATAGTATTCACTCCACATTCAGTACAAGACCACGCGGTACCGTTGTTGCACGTCGTACACGAAGGATGACATGACCTGCAGTGATCGTCTTCGATATATTCGTTCTTTTGACAGTGAATGACACATTTATTGGACACGAGTTGATGATCTTCTTTACAGGCTGAGCAGTAACCCTGGCTACCGTTACACGATAAACACTGGGCATCGCATTTTGCACAGTGTTGATCCTTGCTTGCAAACCATCCTTCAGGACAACTCTTGACACACCTACTGGTATAGAGTAGTTCTGGAGGATTGCACGCACTGCACTGATCAACACTTGGTCCAAAACATTCGACACATTGGCTATGACAAGGAAGACATTCCTTTGTAGTTGATTCGGCGTATTGTTTACCGGGGCATTCTTTGACACAAACCTTTAAAGAAAAAACATTCGGTTATCGAGCTTAAATATTACCCAAGATCATTTAAAACAAACTCGCAAGCATAACGTGGAAGGAAAATGGGGTCGTCAAGGATTAGTTTCGAGGAATTAATGAACTCACTTTTGCGATTAGTTGGGTACCTACGTACTAGGGTGATGAAAGTACCTGGAGGGTTGGTTGATGGTGGTGTGGGGATGGGTTACCCCTAGTTTGACCGACTTCTGTTACCTAGAACGTGGCTACCAGTGAGTCAGGGCAACAATCCCCCAATTTTACTGGAGATTGCCCTCTCTGGATTGAATAACCCATGAAGCCAGTAATGTTAGGAATAGGATTACGAAGTGGGTGGATGGGTGTTGGTGTTTGGGTACGTTACTAGGTGAGTAAGTGCGTACGTAATGTATGTAAGCATGTATGTAAGCATGTATATATCCGTGAGGATTTAACTTACCTAGGATTACTATCACATTATATAAAGAGGAAAAGGTAAAAAATGAAAGCACAAAGAAAAGGTAAGGCGTCTGGCTTTGTTGATCCACTGTGGCAGTATTCTGTCCCTCCCAACCCGTCCTAAGAAAGAAACCTTAATTAGGACTTAAGAAGATGGCACACATCAAAAACAACATGAACTTGATCCTTAAGGTGCATATGAATTTAAGAAAACGGCGAGAGTCTTGCCAAACTTTGGGTCACAGTTCATATAGCAACAACGAACTGTGACATCGAGCGCAGATGAAAAAGCAGTATTCCTAAGAAACAGTTTCGGAATGTGAACAAGCGAGCCCAGGAAAATCGCACGAAACACTGGAACGGTAAAAAAATTTTTAAAAAAAAAATCTGACATTTCATTGGGTGTCGCCGCAAATAAACGTCACATCTAAAATCAATTTTACTCTGTTTATATTTGGTGTTTTTTGCTGGCCTACCTTTGTTTATACTCTGCCTACGATTACCGTCTGGTTCGTGTATCATCAAACAAAAATGTTAACGTACATTCTAAAAAAGTTTGTTTCGGTGCATAATTCCCACGCCAGGAAGTTGGTCAAAATTGGCCAACGATGAAAACGTTATCTATCAAGACCTATTTTTGAAAATTGGCCCTTAATCATTTAAGGGAGTGCGACAGTGCATAACTCAACGCTGTGCCGTAGTTGGCCACATCGCGATAGTCTGAATAAGGCGACATAACGACATAACAGAAGCATGATGACACGGAAATAACGACACGAGGAAAAACCCGTTCTTTTGTTTATGCCGTCATGGTCATGTTATATTCGTGGTGTGAACTAGGCCCTACAGGTAACGAAAGGGTATCAAACTGACGTTTCTAGCGAAGGCCATTCGTCGGACTACAACGTCAGTTCTACAAATTTTACTTTTCTGTAGTTTCCCTATCCTTTCGTCTTAGACATGTCATTCAACGGTGCCTATGCAGCATTCTACCTAACATATATACCTAACTGTTTAAGAAGTTAAACTTACCCCAGCGGACTTGTAATGAGCACACTCCACGCAGTCACTGGCTTTCGGTCCGCTACAACCACCCTTGCATTCGCTGGCACAGCTTTTAAAGCCAACTCCTGGCGCACCTTCAGTGCCATGAAAACGTAACTGCCAGCCAGTCAAAGTACCAGTGTTAGAAGTTGAACCTAAAAACAATAGATCAGTACGTCCATGAGAGAAACTAAGCAAGACTGTAGGAATGACAAGCTCTCTTTAGACTCAAATGCGACTAGGACCGAAAAGCAGTACTTGAGTATCGAATTTACCAGCCTAGGAATCCATTTCAGTGAAAAATTTTGTCTATCATCACGCCACGTTCTTCGTGATTTATACATAGACGAAGGGCGAGGCTGAGCCGCTGAAGTTGCTCAATATGCTCGTCCTCGTGGTGTCATGGGAAGGTCACATTTATGCGAGGGCCTAACAGACTTTGCCAACCTTCTGCAGATTAAATTTGCCTTCGAAATAAACAGACACCTCGCTTTTCCAATTGTAATGTTTTAAAGGTTTTCTGGATTGAATTTGCAAAGACATTGATGCCATTTTTGAAAAAGATGAAAATATTTCATCGACAGACTGATGCTGTGATTGGTCGCCATTTATTTACAATACCTGGCAGGATCTTGTGAAAATGTTTGCGACCTTACCACGACACATCGCTTAGGCCTATCAAGAAGGTAGACGCAGGTCAGAGCTGGGAACCTGGTCACGAGTTTACTTCGTTAACACAGCACTTTAATAGAACCAAGAGCCTTACAAGGATTACCACACTTAGTCATATTCAACATGTTCACCTGGTTGCGAAAAAAGACTATTTGCCATCTTACGAGAAAAGATTACCACACTTTTGGAAAAGTCACTGAATATTACAGAGCGTCAGGGAAAGTCTCAGTTCTTATCAAGTCGGAGAATTCTATTTCCAGAACGTTTCATGAACATTATGGAAAGACATTCTGATTCAGAAAATCGTTCTGTAATCGATCTATGCTGATACAATCAGTAGGTAATGTGTCCAAATGCCGTGTTTTATTCCGTGGCTTTCAGTTTGAATAATTAATGGGAATTGTTTTGAGGTCAGGGAAAATTCAGGGAGTTTTTTTGTTCTAATGAGTGGCTACCCTGATTACTCTACATGTATATCTTTCACTTACCAACGTTTTCAAATTCAACTCTCCATTTTCCTTTCGGGTTTTCTTCCCACGCATGCGTAGACATGAATACCCAGCTCTTAAATCCATCCTGCGAATTATAATCCAATCTCCTTTTCCTCAATAAGGTTGACCGCGTGCCCTGTGGGGAAGTCACGTAAATGGTCAAATCACCTCGTCTAGTAAACTTCAAAGAAATTATGACCTCTACATGTTCTAAATAACGAATGTAGTTTGCAGTTCCTTCGCATCCAGTCGATTCTTTTTCCACAGTCAACGAACCTCGGCTGGGAATTGTTCTAGCAAATAGAAAATGTTGAAAATTACTTAACTACGAGTTTGTGGAATTTATATCAGAGGAAGGAAATTATTCTTCAGAACAAAAAGCTGTAGAGAGGTATAAATTTACAGGCACACAACCGTGAATTTGATTACCTTTTCTACTATTTACTATATGCCGATAGAAAATGATTTTGACGGAATATTGAACGAATAAAAAATATAAAAAGCAAAATTTATACGAAAGCAATTAGACAACTCTCATTTTTCTGTGAGTGATTGTCAAATCGGGGTTCGCGCTCGTTGACTATCTACTAACAGAGAACGCGTGCTCGTTGTCTAATTGTTGAAGATAAACTTAAACACTTTAACGAGGCTCACCTAGGCTTTGAGTCCAAAGATTCAGTGCAAGTATGGTGAACGGGGACGTTCTTCCACTTCATGGCGGTCTCAACTAGGTCTTTGGCATCTAACAAACCGTAACCAAATCTGTGACTGACTTTACGGCCTGCTCCATTCACCACCCAATCATTTGACTGAAGCTTGTCCGGTTTGGACGTTCGGACAACTATATGTTGCATATCACGCCAGGTGAGCTTAGGACTGAAATTAGAAACATGAAATGCGTTGCCTGTTAAATTTGATTCATAAGGAGGGAACCAAATGCAAAGTAAACAGTGAACACTAAATCCTCCTATACAAGTAAGATTCAACAGCGAACTTGCCAAAAGAAATTTCTTCGTTCAAAATCGTGTAAATGTTGTGAAAACAACAGAATAGCTGAAAACCCGACTTAACGCTACTCATCTTTTGAACAACTACCTGCAGCATCAAATACTCTGAAATCTCAAGGAATTCAGCATTATATCAACGTTACTCACTTTGCTTCCAATGCTAATGCCAGGATACCAGCGGCAAGCGGAGCAGACGCTGAAGTTCCTGTATGACTTTCTGTACAGCCGTGGTGTAAATCAGTCGTTACCTAAACATGGATGTGAGAATAGTATAGCATTTTTCCGTCTAGCGCCAGAAGAAAGGACTAGATGTCAGCAGGAAATCGAGCACTGAGGACAAAATATGTGGAGCATCGTGACGTTTTAGATCTCTCAGTTTACGCAGATATATCATGAGAGACTAGGGTAAGAACTAGGGTTAGGGTATAATGTCCATTTCAACGACTTAATTTAAGAAGGTACTATTCTCAACCTATTCTAAGCTAAAGAATGCCTCATTTTGGAGCTACATTAACTCTTTAAAATTAACAATGTAAGGATTAGGATTAAGATTGGGGTTAGAATTAATGTTAGGATTAGGGTTTGGTCGTGGGTAAGTCATGATTTTTGATGGTAGTCGTTGATCCCTGGGGAGGTTTTTCATCACCAGGGATAAGTGACGTAGAGTTATTTACCCTAGGTTATTCATCCCAGGGTCATTCAGCCCTGTGACACCGGCGGCGTCGTAATCATACGGAAGTATTCTTCCTCACGTCTGATGTCGAGCATTATGACGAGAAGAACCTGTTGGGACCATCGTCCTTCAGATCTGGGTCATGCTTTCGTAAACTACATAATATGTAAATGATATGGTAAGTCGAGACTCAAAACAACCCGTGTCCTCGTTCGACCAAGGCTTTCTACGGTTTCGTCATTTTGGACAACACCACGCTTACCATTTCAGAATCATCCCTCACGGTAATATGAAACGATAAATTCACATTTAACCTGTGTAAAGTGTGAATTTATCGTTTCGTACCACACTTACTATTTTTCGCATTCTGTAGTTCCCGCTACTAAACGTTGACGCCAGAGTTGACGCGCAGTATTCTGAGTACCATGGTGAAGTACCGTGTTCCGTAGCAGAACTGATCGACAAAGTGAAAATGCTATTGGTGTAACCATCACAATTGCAGTTATCGTCATCGCGGCCACCATTACCAGATGCCCACACAAAGATGTTACCCAAGCCACCTCTTCCCTGGAGAATTATCAAAAGAAGAATATTTAGGAGTGAATAAGACTGTCTACGTAAGTAGGGGGACAAAACCAACATTAATTATCGGTATAAAATACCAGGCCTAGACGGGAATAACGCCTTGGACCAGAAGTCAAAAATACCAGCCAGTAAGAGGATAAGGAAAAGTTGTAAATTTGTGATGAGAACTGTTTACAGAACCACACAAAATAACACTTGTCTCATTTTTACCACGTATGGATTATCAGGGAAGGATTTCGTAAATGGGATGAAAACTTTTGTAATCTATTCCATATTTCTATGCGAAATTACCTTAAACTTTGTATATAAATATATTCTTTGCAAAAAAAGTGGGGAATCACCCCCCTTGGCCTCCCGTTTACTGTATTCTCGAAGGTTTACATTTCTTGCAGAGAGAACGTCAAGGAACAGCGGTTAAAAGCATATCGAGACGACAATTTAAGAAGAAATACAAGAAGAGAAAACCGAAAATAAACATTTTTAAAAGTCAAGACAAGGTGAACGGCAATAGTTCGACTTTATCACAAAGTCATCGTCCGACCAACTGAAAAGCTCTTGGTCTTCAGCGTTTGCTCGGATGAAAATGCGAGCCAAAAGTCAAAAACTTGGCAAGAAAAAAATCAACATGGTGTTTCCACACCTTGCCGCTTTTAATTCAAATAGCATTACTTTTGCAATTCCGTTCTCAAATGCCTTCTTCGCTAAAGGTCCTGGTCCGTCGACTGTTTTCCCATCATCATCAGGTCCCCAGCTGGAACTGTATATGTCAATGTGAAGTGGATGGAAACTCAGTGAATGTGCTTCAACAACATCTGTGACATCCCCATCCAACATGCGAATACCTTAAATTGAAGACAAAGCAAAAGGTACTCAGTGGTCAATGACGAACATTGAAATGAACAAGACCACTCATATTGTAATGCCATCGGTCATAATAAACCATTGTTGGTTTATTCATTCTTTTATTCTTTCATTCATTTTCCTCACTGTGAACAGGTGAACAGATTGCCTTATCAGGCAAGAACCTCACCTGATCAAGGATCTCAGGTTCAACCATTTAGCACGGTTACAGCTCAGAGAACAGGGAGTTTAAGTAAACACAACTATGTCTACGGCAAGGTCTTCACAGTATAGAATTTTTCGTTCAAAACAACAAGAATGAATAAATTGTTGTCCTAAGAGTATTTTCAACACCATAGTAGTTCTACACAGTACGTCACTCGCAACATTTCCAGGGTTTTATGGCTACATTGGCATGCTGTTTTTAGAACATTTCTGCTCGTTTAAATGCTAACAAACTGACCGGACCCGATTTGAAAAGTTTCACAGGTTTAAATACAACATTTACAATTCATTAAAACGTCAATGATATGTTGTTCTACTGAAATGCTTAAAATTAATGTACTTTGTTAAATGCCGTCGCTGTATTAG
The DNA here is from genome assembly GCA_036872915.1 of Nanipora kamurai. Lineage (NCBI taxonomy): Eukaryota > Metazoa > Cnidaria > Anthozoa > Scleralcyonacea > Helioporidae > Nanipora > Nanipora kamurai. The sequence goes on along the minus strand of JBAHVQ010000504.1, from coordinate 615,682 downwards.
CTTGCTTAAACTCCCTAGTATTTGTTCTAAATAGGAAGAAGTGTATGAGATTCCTGGCAGTCACCAGAGTCTCAGATTCTGTGGTAAATATTATAAACTTACTAAACAAATGAAGGTCTCAAAAAACGCCAGGATTACTCTGTATACCGGTACTACATGTAACCCAAATCAGATAAAACAGTCACCTGAGCACACTGTGGCTAATTTGTTGTCAAAATGGAAAGTAATTGGTTTTGGGTGAAAATTGATCAAAAGGTATTGTTGGCAAATCCTACCAATCAGAAACCACCTAAAGTGCAACCTTGATGGTTACCATCTACTGTATTGTTACCTCCAACCTTTGCTCCATAAGCCACACCTACACCACAAACATTGTTACCAGCCTTGGCAGCAACCTCTCCGGCACACCTTGTACCATGCCTAAAAACAGAATGCTGTGTTACAGCAGGACAAGCAAAAGGCCTGGGACTAGAAGCACAAAAGTCCAGTTTCATATCTTTAATCAGTTGTATCGTTTGGTATCTTTTGTGAAAATGTTTGAAACTTTGTGGCAATATTCAATAAAGGGGAAGGTACTTCCAAGACACATTTAAGGACAGAATCTGGCATAGTTCATGAGATATTAACTGACTTAAACTGGAAGTGGATTTCTATTTGACAACTAGTGCCAGTCCACTTTTGAATTTCCAGATCACCTGGCAGGAATGGTGTCAAAATCATCACCATTAAATCTTGAATCTTTTCCCAAATATACCCAAATCACAACTCATAAATACAAGATTACTACTGTATGTGATCAGCAGAAAGGTTTGATGGTCAGGGTTTCCAAGGCAAATCCTGACCTATATATATACAAGCCATACAGTACTCTAAAAGTAGCTTTGGTTATTTGACATTGTTCATTAAACATCCACTTCACATCAATTAATCAATATTTTTTTTCAGTAAACTTTTTGTTGCAGACCTGTTTTCATCGTTATATGTGGGTCTTGGTGATGGATCATCATCATTATCATTAAAATCATAACTAGCTTGTGGATCCTAGATAAGGAAAAGACATGTTTTTCATTAGAACTAGGTACTGATAGCAATGTATTTCATCATGATAGGCAATGAATGATAGGAAAGAAATTAAAAACAAAAAAAGTGTTTCAACTTATCCAGACATAAAAGTTAAAAATGAATATAAAGGAACCAATTAGTTCAATATTTTAATTCTGACTGGAGTTCATGTATATTGACATATGTGTATTTAAAGCTCTTGTACCGGATTTTCACTTTTTTCCACAATGTTCTACAAATGTTAAAGTAGTTAGTACTGGATTAAGATCAAAATGCATGAAGAAAATGAACTTTTGCAATAATTTTGAAAAAATAATGAGTATGCAAGAAAGCAGTATTAACATACATAGTTTTCCTTCAGATCTGGATGGTCTTTCTCAATACCTAAAACATACATCACGTTAAATGAGATCAAGCTCATTATCTCAGAAAAACAATTTCTGAGCGCTAGACAGGAATCAACCTCCAATCTTCTGATGATCAATGGGACACTCTAACAATTGAGCTACCAAGACTCAGAATGTGAGCCAAGGAGCAGGTTCATCATATGTACTACCCAAGCAGAAGCCATGATACAATAATAATGATTGAAATACTAAGTGCTGAACACAGATTTCAGTCTTTAGCATTTAGTATTTTCAAAGAAGTGTTACTGTACTGTACTTACCATCATCTAAAATTGATACAGAAACCCCACGTCCAGTAATCTTCAAGTCATGCCAAACTGAAATTACATTGTGGTCATACTGGTGAAATACATTATCACTGTTTTGCTGGGAAAAAAAAATAAGTAAAGAGTCAAAGCCGAACCAGGTGATGGATAGTCAACAGTGACTTGAAACTGGGCTATAAGATTTTCAGACTGCCAGACAGATTAAGATTACCAGGTACATATATATCTCCAGGTGCACATATGTCTCCAGGTGCTGACTATAACTAATAATGCAAAACAAAATAGTTAACAAAACAAATTATTTTGTGTTGTTTGAAGCTTTGCACCCAGTGATGTGTGCAAGAGGGAAAGGGCATCGTATACCCCCAAATTCACATTCTTCAACTTGATTTAACATTTTTAATGCCTAGGGCTCATCCCTGTGACAAAAAAAATCATCTGGCATTAGTCAGAGTAAAATACTAGAGTGTGCCCTTACTCCGTAATGGATTAAGTAGTGCTGGACAATTTTGTGCACAAAGTTGGATCCAACAATATTTTTTTATTTTACTATTTCCTACCAGTTGATAAAACTATTTATTTAAGGTGAAGCATGATCTCTGATGTCTTGAAGTATCGGCACCCCTCTCATGGATTGACCACCAATAATAACACTCCTTAACTCTTTCCTGTCCAAGGACTTTCCCCTGGACAAGTAAAATTGTCTGGCATTAGCCAAAGTTAAATACTAAAGTCTCCATAGGTCACTGATGAACTATATGGACAGGATATTATATATATATATATATATATATATATATATATATATATATATATGTATCATATACTTGTGCCTT
>JBAHVQ010000504.1:596428-609665 GCA_036872915.1 Nanipora kamurai | reverse complement strand
TATATATATATATTTATCATATACTTGTGCCTTTATCAGGGTGATAACTGGGTGACATAAAAATGATATGTCCTTGATATCGTTTTTTGTCCCACTATATTTGTTGCTTTTTGATAATCGCTATATTTGTCGCTTTTCAGGATAATATCATAAATGTCCCTCGTTCACTGCGCTCACTCAAGACATTTTATGATATCGTCCCTGAAGCGATAAAAATGCTATTGCCTCGCCCCTGATATGATAACCTAAAGGGGCAGTGCCCCAAAACATTGAAATAAAGTTTTTAATATATTAAAATTTTATATATATATATATATGTATATATATGCATGTGTATATATATATATACACATATGTATATATATATAATATATATACATATACATATATATGCATATATATATATATATGCATGGGTAGTTTCCTGGTAAGCAGAGTGCTCAATGCAAAGCAACTGTTTGCTTTATATGATTATTTCATACAGCATCCTAATCATAATCTATCATGCCTTATAAGCAGGTTATAATAGATTGTGCATAACAACTAAAGCTGAGAGCTACATAAAACTTCTTAATGCACAAAGGGCATGTTTAAACTGGAATGCTATAGCCGTTGTCAAAGAGATCACAAAGGACAAGAAAAATGGTGGCTATGTAAACATTCAAATCATTCATCAATTTCAAAATTCAACAATGTCTTCGCTCTTCGCTCCGATCAAATCAGCTTATCATCAAAAATTCCAAAGACAAGGCATCGCCCTAGTACCAAGTGAAAACGAATACTAAAAATGCCAAGTTATCTCTTCCAAAAATCTTCACAGTAATTTGCATACTATTAAATCGTCTTAAGTAGAGACAGACGTTTTTATTGACACAGCTCTTCTAAGAGGTAAGACACGTCAGTTAATTCCATTTCGATGCATATGTAGTCATAGCAATGAATATGTTTTTATATACCTTCAGGCAAAAAAAGTTTTAAGATCTTAAGTCTTATCATGTTTAGCTTCATAGATTTAATTTCGCCAATTTTCGGCGTTCGTGGTATCAAGGTCAACAATTGCTGCTACGTGGTACCAAATTAAATATTTAGTACTTTCAGCAGGTTCATCGTTAATATTCAGCAAAACAATTACGGTAGCTACGCAGTGAAAGATGGCTTTATATATGAAAATCAAGAATTTCTCTTTAAATGATAAAAATTAAAAGGAATACACTGTAATGTTTCAGACCTATCCTCTCAACGACCTGTCATCTGAAAGGGGATGCTACATACATTTGGCACGACTCGATAGTTATTAGTTGAATATGAAAGAACCGCTTACCAAATACCATTGTTTCCCCCAAAGGGGGTCTTTAAATGTCGCTGAATAACCTCTTTTCACTCTTCGTTTCACTATTTGTTGCTCTACCCATTCCACCTAACCAACAAAAACGATAAGATAAATATAAAATAATACAATTTAGGACTTCGATTGTCGTTGTGGTATTCAAAAACTGATATTTATAAAGCTACATCATAATTAATGACCTCTGATTCCCTCGAGAGTCTTGTTGTTCGTCCGACGACTTCCCGTCTCATTCGTCTTGGGTGCGATAGATGTCGAAAGTGGTAAAAACCGTCCAGAGATCCGATCTAGATGGAAACGCGGTAAAACTGTTACACCGGTCGGAAGACATTGAGCATGTAGTGTGTACAAAGGATATTGACACAACCTGGCAAATTATACCGTTCTCTGATAACATCAGCTAAGTCTATGGCTTACCTGGCCCAAGTTCACCATACCATGTCGTTTGGCGATTCTAGTTGCTTTCTCATGGCCACCATTTGGTATGTGAACTGCCCAAGTGTTTGTGAATTGGTTGGAGTACGTTTCCCGACTGGACGAGCAGTGTAGTCTAACCGAAATCAGCACTATAAAGAGTTGGCCTGTAAGGCTAACGAGAGTCATGTTCTTGTGTTGGTTGCTTCCTTTGCTGATGGGTTAACTTTTCGGTCTATTTAGAATACATCACGCATCACAGTGGCGGCGGTGTTCGGACCTTGGCAGTCAATCGAAACATGACCAAGGTTACTAAATGTTCCGCTCACATCTGAAACTTTTCCTTGTGACGTCACTAATCACGAATTTCCGTCAAAGCGAATTGCTTGAAACGCCGAGTTGGGCATTTCCGGTTCTCGAAAAGCATCAAATTTGTTCTTTTTTAACCAGATCAGTTGGACAATTGTTGAGGGCCACAAGTTTATAAGTGTTTGTCACTTTTAAGTGTTACCCTCATTAAATAAAGTCTTAACTTACCTCACCTCACCTCACCTCACCTTACCTTACTTTACCAAGACGTTCGTGACGTAGATAAGAATGTAACACTGCGTAGGTGAACCTCGCATTCCCGGCTGGGTCTCAAAATATATTATTCTGACACTCGAAAATTTCCTTCACCAAACATAAAAGTCAATTCACATAACCCAGGAAGAGACATATTCTGGACAATCGAACATATTTAGAAAAAAGCGCGATACTATTTTCTCTATCATTTGAGGAGGACATTTATTAGCTTGTTGGGGTGTGTTGCAGAGCATGCGCAAAGAGAATGTCAGGGAGAGAATGTAACCTTAAGCCGTGTTTTTACTAAAGGCTAATTTTCCACTCTTGCGGTTCTCAGAACACGTAAACTCGTTCGTTTTCGTGTACCAAGCCATTCTTTAGAAATTAAATGTCCGAAGAAAAAACGCCGCTTTGGAAATCAACCTTTTCGCCCAGGTTAACGTCAAGCCGGGCCGATCGGATTTCGAAGCTTACTTGTAAACAATAAACACGACCACCACAAATTTGACCCAGGTGAACCCATTTTTGGAACAACTCAAAAATCTAAAGGTAGACGTAGATGTGCTTTGAGTCGGGGGGTGCATCCCTAATTTTACTGGGCTCACTGACATAACATCCTAGAATGCCCCAGGATCGGTCCCAGAAACCCTTTAAAATATAAAATTTTCCTAGTTAATTTACTCCCAGAGCCGCAACTCGCCTTGGCCGGTGCACGCTTTTGCATTCGCTTTCATCTGGTGCCCTAAAAAATTCAAGTCCGGCTACAATTCTCAAGGCCAATTTGCACTGAGTAGATTTGTTTAATTTTCCGGTTAAAATAAACCATAAACACAGTCAAGTCTGAAGAACATATGCTTTCCATTTACAAGATTTTTCAATCAATTGGATTTTATCTAAAGATTAGTTCTCGTAAAGAGCCCGGAGGTTGATTGGCTCGACCCATGTTTCTGACATCCCCAACGCGGTTTGATTGCCATTGTATAGGACGTGTGGTTCGTATCGGTAGAAGTCATTCCACATTTCTGGTTTTCATTCAAAACCTTGTTCATTCCTGTGCGAAATCAGGTATCACCGTCATGTAATTTTGGTCTGAAGTTTCGTTCTGTCGTGGACCAAAACCAGCGGACGCCTGAAACGGAAAGTCGTGTGTTTGGTTCGTCACACTCGTATAAGATGGCATCAGAAACAGACAAAAAATTCACAATAAATTCCATTCCCTTGCACGGCACTGGCTTGACCCTTCTCTTGTCCGAACTGGACCTCTATTTTCAACCCAGCACCAGTCGTGGCTCTAGCCTCTGAGATCTCCTCGACAGGGAAGCATTGATCTCGGACGGGGGAAACAAGTTTGGCACGCAAGAAATCTGAGCTTAAAAGGGATAAAAATCTTGCTTTTCTGATATTTTCTGATTACTCCCTGGATTCCTATGTTTATCCTTTTCCTCGACGACTGGAGCTTTCCTTCTCCGACGGGAGGCCGTGCCCGCGCCCCAGCCATCTCTCGCGCCACCCCTGTCCTGGAATATTTTACTCTCCGTCGAAAAACATGCATCTCACCTAAACCTTTTCTGTATTTTAACGTTGCTGAACGCCAGACATTTATACCCTGTCAAACGCCAGACTAGCTTACCGTGGTGTTGTGACTATTCTAACATACAGTACACATGACAATATCTGATCATGGTTTGTTTAGTATTGTCACGCATTTGGTCAGTGTAGTTGTAGTAATTAAGCCTGGTTTCCATTTGCACCGCAAGAGCCGTAACGATTGCCTTAGTGCTACCCCAACACCACAAAACGTTGAGCTTTGTTCAACTTTTCCGGTCTTTGCGGTCCCACTACGGCATTCGTTACGGCAATTGCAAATGCGACCGGAAAGACCGCAAGAAGTTGAGCCAAGCTCAATATTTTGTAGTGTTGTGGTAGGATTACGACAATCCTTACGGCACTTGCGGTACATATGAAAACCAATATAACTGAAATATGGACTTAAGTATGAGCGCGAAGGTCACATATTATCACTATATGTATTTACAGAATTTTGGCATTCGCTAACCCAGTCTAAATCCTGTTTACTCTCAGCTAGTTGTTTATGTTTTCGTTTTTTGCCAGACCTGATCACGGGCTACACCAGCTGGTAAAATTTCCTAAAAAATAACAAACTATTGTCAGTTGGCGTGGAAAGGACGTTTAGCAGTTGTCAAGTAAAATATCCGAGTCACTGACAACTAACAGGTTTAGCTCCTTGTACACGCACGAACAACTAGCCATAATAACATTCTGATATTAAACTTAAACCTTGTTTGAAGAGCCAGTTTGCTAACAGTAACCAAGCCTCGTTCACATTAAGTTTAATAAAGTTCATCCAACATTTTACTACGGAAATACTAATATAGCTTGAACATAAACAACAAAACGAGATCATCAACTCACCACAGGACGCCGTCTTCGATATTAGCCACACACTGTTTGGAGTTTTGGGATACCAACTTCATAAATTTGAAGAATAGAGGTGTTCCGTGAATAGCCTTAACAGGTCTCGATTTGACGAGTAAAATTGTCTGGCGTTAGACAGTAAAATATATAAAACCAAGCTCGGAAAAATACGTTTGTAATTCAACATAAATAAAAAATATTACTTTCACGTTTCTCATGAAAAGGAACCACTTTTTATCAAATTATCCCCCATCGACGAATTACCACGAGAAAAAATTATACATAAATACAACTATTGAAAAAATATCTTTATGGTAAATTAAAATAAATTTAAACCACAACTCCAAGAGAGAAAACCTCTCATCTGCAATGTTTTATTCCAGTCCTACACACACACACACATATATATACATAGTAATCAGCCAGTTCTTTCAAATTTTTGTGATAGTTTGGTCCACTTCAGACACTGCTATTCTCAATATATCCAAATGACAACGACCACTATGTGGTTTATCACTTTATGTGCATGGTTGTTCATAGAAAACTTAAATGTAGTCCAGGGAATCCGCTTTCATACCAAAATCCCCGACAGGTTTTGTCAACATCAGCTGCGTTTTCTTTCGGGTTTTCATTGGTTCAGGTTATTGCAGATTTCTTGAGTGAACAAAGAGCACGTGGCATCGCCTCCTAGGTCTCGTGTGCGAACCTAAACGTAAAATCGCGATTCTGTAAAGTTTGAAATAAAAGAAAACAACCAGAAGGAAAAGAAATCTTCCTTCAACGAAGCACTTGGGGGCTGTCTAAACAGAACATTCCGGAACTACTCTCGCACTATTCAGTGCCACTGCTTAAGGGTACATTTACAAACTGCGATTAATCGGGCCGATTTCTGATTCACCTGCATGGTAATTAAAAAAAACGCAGACCAATTTGAGCTCACGTAGCGTTTTGTTGTCTCCTCAACGTAACATGCATCTAAGCAACAAATCGGCCCCCATTAATAGCAGTTTGTAAACGTAATTTAACTCACAATTAGGCTTAGTTAATTGCGAATTTATCGCTTCATATTACCCTGAAGATGATTCTGAAATAGTACCTTAACCCTTGCTCGGTCAAGTCGGAATTTGTTAAGAAGTGGAAGATTCACGTTCGTACGCAAAACAATAAATGGCAGGTGAAGCATAGTTGAATAGTATATAACAATAACATGAAGTTCTCAGTTCTCCTGTAAACTAAAACCTAAAATAACCATACATCATGAGTTTAAAAAAACAAAACTCAAGGTGATGAGTGGCATAAGAAACTCTACGAACAAAAACAAGCTTGCTATTCGTCGGACCTCTTGAACGGAAGTCTTATCCTCTCCATTATTTTACTCCGGCAAGCGCCAAATTATTTCACTCTGGCTAGCGCTTGACTATTTTCCTCGTCAAAAGGATATTTAACCCTTTGGTGACAGAGGGCTTTCTCTTTGACTAGTAAAATCGCCTGGTGTTAACCAGAGTAAAATGCTAAAGTCTGCATCAGTCATTGGTGACTGAATCTGGCACCAAAGAGTTAATTAGGAAGCTCTTCACGTGTCGATGCACCCGTAGTTGCGCAGTTTCTGAGGTCGATAAGGCTGTGCTCTGTTTTGAAAATCCGTTTCTATATATCTCTATATATATCTCTTTTCGTGCATCCAAATATTTGCGTTTATCGTCTGTCTTCGTAAAAAGCGCTATTATATTCTAGGATTTTAAAAAACGCCAAAGGCATTGTCGGCACCACAAACTGCGCAACCGGCTGTATATCAACGCAGGAGACCCGATACATTAACCCTTATACAATTACATTATAAACTTATTTTACTTTGGGCTGACTAGAGATGTCCGGAAAATTACATGGATTTTCATTATTGATTCGGCCACTTATACGGCAGAAATACGATGGGGTGTAAATAAGACGAGGCCGCCCTGCCTAAGGCTCGAGCCACTCGTACGAAAGGAAGAACTGGTATCGTTCACACCTGAAGCCGCGTCTGACACGAGGCGAGGCTTACCCTGGAATGAGATTTTGAGATTTACTTACCTATGATGGGTTCAGAACTTGGTCATAAGATATAAGCAATTACTGCGCATGCGCATGTTACCAACGCGACAACATATACGGGAAAACAAATGACACTATCGCTTGGCTCGAGTAATTCGTTCACGACATTTCACATCTTGTATGGATAAGCCACTTGTGAGAGTAGATGTATGTGTTCTTTTGATACGAGCAACAATAGTGTGCAAAACGACTTAACGTTGAACGTTTTTAGACATTCGGGAAAATCGCTTGAAATTCCTGGGGGTCTTAGCGCGGAAACATTACCCCACTGCTAGGGAGGTTCCAATCACCTAGTGAAGATTATTACTTCGATTTTAAAACAATCAGATTACCTTTCCTTCTCGGATGGTTTCAAGTGTGGCACTTTCAATGAGACTGGCATGTTCCCCAAGATCCATGTGCCTCAGCATCATGACGGCACTCAACAAAAGTGCTGTAGGATTCGCTTTATCTTCTCCCGCAATGTCAGGGGCAGTGCCATGGACCTAACGTAATTGAATAAATAATTATAATACTCATTAATAATTCATGATGAAAACACAAAATAAATTAACGTTTAATTAGTAGTAGTAAATGTGATACAAAATTCTTTAGATTTGCTTCCAAAACTCATTAATAATTCATAAGGAAATACGAAGGAAAATCATAACCGTGTCGTACCTTTATATGTGATAAAGACACGCTCATTTTTCTCGTCCAACTTTCTCGGCTTAGAAAACATTCATTTTCAAACTTTCTTTACGGATTAGCGTGTCGAGAGATTCGTTTTTGAAGCCATTCAAGAAACTTGTAGTAGCAAGTGGCGACTCAACAACACTTGAACCTCTCACCCGGGAAATGCTAGATTTTGTCATAGCTACAATTTCAAAACTTTGCCTCCCCTCCCCCTCAACCGTTTTTTTAACCACCCATAATTTGGGTGGTCAGGTGACCAGCTGCAACCAGGCCTGGGATCGAGGTTGTATTATTTGCTGGTTGGAAATTCTTTGTCTTCGACCACGTCTACTTTCCGCAGCGATCCCATGAATCAAATTCCGCACAAAGTGAGCAGCCAAGAAGACGTGAGCGTGGGGTCGCTGTCAACTGTCTCTAACAAAATTTCCATATTTGTCCTACGTTACGACGTCATATACGCTTGGAATATTTGACCCTGAGAAAAGCGGACACATTCGGGAATTCTTTAGTGTCTGTTTATCGGAATTGTCTGCTTAACCCATTTCTGCATGAATTATTTCCTTTTGTTCTTTGTTCTCTTTTTGTTTTTTGCTTCGTTCTTCCGATTCTTTGTAGCTTCCTGTTGTAGCTAACGACGACCGTATGCAAAAGAGGGTTAACCAAGGTTCTTCACATCAGACTTCTTGGATATTGGACATGGTCTGAAATGAGTTTTCCCGCAACAATTTCGTGCCGAGTACTACATTGTAAATTGTAATAGACAGTACTTACAACACAGGAAGGCATTGAAAAGAACAAGAGAAGGATGTTTGTTTTGCTTCTTTATCTGTTTAATGTTTAAGTGTTTTCTTCAACGTTCCTTCGGCTAGAAACAAGGATTAAAGTTCTTAATCAGCGGAAATTTACTTACCGATTCAAATATCGCAACTCCATCTTCGCCAATGTTACCGCTTGGGGTGACACCTAAACCACCGATCAGACCTGCACAAAGATCACTGAAATGAAACAGAATTAGTACATGAATTATCTCAGTTACTATATTCTGCAGCGAAAGAGGGTGACATTTCCACAACGGAAGGCCTAGTATAGCCTCTTACTTATTCACTTACTTGATATCCACAAAACAGCTTGCAAGGTCTTACAAGTAATATATACAGTATGAGCAACCGAACGGTATGGAATATTTACAAAGACAGCCTAAGGCTAGTCATAGTAAATTCCATACTGTTCGGACGGGAATATTGTATATTGCCTATCCAATGAATACATCTGAAGGTGTAGTGAAGGTTTACGAACTATTTTAGGGATACGAAGCATTTCAGCCAAGAAAATCGGAGGAAAAGGTGCATGTAAATTAGGACGATCGTGTATCCAAATTTACAGTATCGAGTATACATTCATTTTCTTTTGTTTTTCTTTTATGAAATTTATGAAATTTATGAAAGTTAATGAGTTGGATAACATTACCTAGAGGTTCAATAAAATCTTCCAACACCCTTAAAAATCTCTAAAATCTACAGGGCTGCATGCACTCGGACACCCTACACGAACTTTCAATACAGCACCCCTGTTGCCAAAATGCTGAGGGCAATGAAAAGCAATCAGAATGCAAAGATATTTGTATTTTCGTGTAGGAATGAAATAAAATGAAATTATATGAATTCAAACAAAATAAAGGGAAAGTGAAATGAAGTCAAATGGAAAGTCGTTTATTTCATGTTGGGATGACAAACTATCTACAGGGTCGGGGGTTTAAGTAATAGGTAAAGCATGAGCAGCCGATCTGTATCTGATTTACCTGGCGAGCTGCAATATCTTACTTATCAAACGGACGTATCTAAATAGCCATGTTTTCAAACTATTTTTCAAGTTGGAGTGATTTTAGCTAACTAAGTTGAGGAAAAAGTTTATGGACATCAAGGCGAAATATCTTACCAATTTACAGATATTGATTAAACATTCATTTCTTTGGAATTTTCCTCATGAATTATTAATGAGTTTGATAAGGGTATCTTACAGCATGAGGTCGTCTACAATAACAAAACAGCTACTCGAGCTGGCCCACCAACGTATTCGCAACAACAGTTCAGTAAAAAGAGAAAAGTGCATCAAAGTGGAAGTGTATAAGAAATTCTACATATACAGTTCGAGCATTAAAACGCAAGACTGTTTTTTAACAGGTACTTGCAATACTGTGCAGCAACCTTTGAACAATGTCGATGACGAGGTTGTTTTTAAAAAGCTGTTTAACGTTTCACATGCAGATCGCTGCTAAGTAACTTACACGGCAACACACAGACTTCGTCTTATTTTCCTTTGGTATCACAGTATTTGTGCCGTACACTAACCAACGTCTTTCAATTGTCACCTCAATAACCTCATGTTCCCGGGCACTGGCTTTTTTTGAATATTATCTGAGAAAAACAAAACAGTGCAAGAGTAGTAGGAGTGAAAGTAGAAAACGACACACGTACCTCAATATATCACCGTATAAGTTAGGCATCACCAAAACATCAAATGCTGAGGGATCTTTCACAATCTATTATAGAATGGATTCAATTTCTCGATCAGGGCTTGATTGTTCAAAGGCTAAATTCATATTCTAAGTGAAAAACGGGAAATTTACATTAAGGCAAGTAGTGTCCAGATAGGTCTCCTGGTATCGTATATCTTTGTACTTCTCCGCAACTTCTCGGCAGCATTTCAGAAACAGTCCGTCGGACTTTCTCCTACAGAAAACGACAGTGAAATTCAAAATATGTTTCCTCGTCAGGTAAAGTGACTAGTATCTCGAGACTCTCGTTTTTTAACTTACATGATATTAGCTTTGTGCACAGCTGTCACGGTATGTCGGTTATTTGCCCTGGCATAGCTAAACGCGTACTCTGCAACTCTTGATGATGCTTCTTTTGTGATCAGCTTGATGCTTTGAACAACTCCATCCACAACCTAAAAATTATAGTTGTGACATCAACCGTAAAATCAATTCATTTGTAGGTAAAACATACTAATAACAGTGTTCTTTAATGGTTGTTTTACAGGTAACAGGCCACTTTCGTAAGGTTGCGTACGAGTTGTTGGCAAAACACATACGTAAAGGAATTGAAGAAAAACGAATGAAGGTCAACAGTTTTTTTTTTTTAAATATGAACTCCAAAATTAAAAAAGGCGAAAGTTGTAGAGGTAATACTGTATCTCCAGACAATTTAAGTTTTTTCTATCTTATTACACCAAGATTTTTACAAGTATTTATGGACGTGTCAGGTCAATATGAACGCGACCGTCCAGCCCACAAGAGCATTAAATATAGAAATGAATATAACTAAAATAAAAAAAGAAAATTTCAGTTCATCAAAACCAGATTATCATCGTGAACCCTTCGCACATGTGAAACCTACCTCGAAATATAGTTTGCTTCTGTTCAAATGAAATCGGATTCAAATCGAATCAAAAAGGCAAAACGTGCAGGTCTGTCCGGAAAAATTGCTGTACGGCTAGGCAATAAATCATTGTCCGTACAGTCCCGTGTTCGTCGTCAAACGTCTGGATAGCTTATCTGGCGGAGACGTCCTCGCGAGTGAATTGCACTGTCCATAAAATGAACTGTGAAAATCCAACTCTACCCACCGAATAGGGATTTATCCACTACATCGTTGGTTTTATCCAATGAAATTTAAGCTTGACTGCCTAGATAAAAGACAGCGCCATTCCCTCACCAAGATTTATCTTCCTGATTACCTGTCTGGGGTTTGAACAATCGACGGCTGCTGACGAACTCAGGCATATGATAAACGGCCTTACTAATTTCAGTATATGTTGTTTTCCTTGATACAACCGTACCTTTACAAGTGCAGTGTTGCACTTACTCACGCCCTCACACTGTCACACCTACCATATGTTCTATTCCACTGTATTCTCCTTCTGTGTTTTCACGAATGGTAACCAAATTGACGTCTCTGTAGGCTGTAGGGTAGCCCTCGATAGAGCAACACGGACGTACATTGGCAAACAGATTAAATGTCCTTAGGTTGTAAGCAGAATAGCAATTAATAATCATAGACAAAGCAAGACTATTAAAGCATCTCACAGTGAATAAAAGGGTGATATCAACGTGCAAGAGATATGAAGAAATTATCGCAGTTTATGTTGTTAACAATAATCAACATACTTTCTTAAAGTCAGGTTTAAAGAGACATGACCTTTTCCAATTTTGGTCTCCATAGGTCCTATGGAAAAATTGTGAAATTTTGTACATCAAATAAATTGTCATAGTATAAAAATTGATATTTCCATTATTATGGATAATCACTTAGAATGACCACATAAATGTTCTTACTGCTTGTCATGTAGAATAACAAAGTTTACCCTGTCTGGAGCTTCGTTATAATCAATAGTAAACAAGGAAAAGTTGTGGGAAAAAAGGCTTTTTGAGGTGAAACTAGAATCCATGGTAGTGCTAGTGTACAGACATGCAATTAGGCAATTTTTCAAAGCCAGAGATAACATTCTTTTGGTTCAACACAAGACCAAATTTAGATGAAAGAATCAGCCATCTCTGTCCATTTTGGCTTAATCCCTTCTCACCTGTACGCATTGTACATGATGTACTTTAGGGTGCACAAAGAGACAACAGCTCATGTACTAGGTTGTTTTGCTGTATATTTTTTTGAAAATGAACAACAGGATTACAATGCAGTTGGCTTACCCTCCACATTTTCTTCAAAACTACATCATCTTGTTAAAAAAACCCAACTTCAGTTAACTAAATGTACATATTACTTCATATAATAAAAAGGAAACTGATTGTGTGCTGCCAGAACAAGCAGGGACAGTACAGAAATTCTGGGATTTAGTGGTCAGACACCCCTTCCTTTGTCAGATAACTTTTTACATCATTTGTAATGGAAAAAATTCAGTAATAATAACTGTAATGAGTGAACTTTCTGAGAAAGACCTACCATGTATTTGGTGAACTGGCAAACTGTTCCTTGCCCCTACATGGACTGTATAGTGGTTTTACATTACCCCAACACATAGCACCCAGTACACTTAAAGTTACTCAGACATGTGGAACTAATGAATTACTGCACCTTTAAGTCCAACTTTGTTTTGGTTGATGGACTTGATGACTTGAGGCGGGACTGTCGTTTTACCACTTGGTAACACAACAGGCTCAACATTGACTTCTTCCCACGTGACTGGAACCTAATGTCATGGGAGGAATTAATTTTTAAAATGTTAGAATACAACTGCTTGTGCTGATTAGCAACAAATGGTCGAATAACATGAATATACATTGTAACAAGTACAGTATACGACAATCAAAAGACGTGTGACAGTGCATCACTGCTTGATCTAAATGTGTTACCTCAGCAGCAGCAAAGACTTCTTTCACAGCATTAGATATTTCAGGGCCAATTCCATGTCCTGGCATCAAGGTTACTTTTTGTACCTAGTATGTAATAAATAAAAACAACACAAAAAAAACAAAACTTTAGTGCTCAGCCAATTTTAGTACACAGCTATGTCTTTTTGAAATGGATATGGGCATGGAAAACTATATCAGGTCCAGCGAGGAGTGAAAATAAAAGGAAAAAAATCTATAAAATAAAAAGAAATCATTAATAAAATAATTTATAAATTAATAAATTAAATATAAATTAATAAATTAAATATAAATTAATAAATTATAAATAAGTTAATAAAAATAAA
>JBAHVQ010000504.1:565829-579429 GCA_036872915.1 Nanipora kamurai | reverse complement strand
TTTCTCGCAGTAATACTTGTTGTTATTAGTATTTTAATCAAATGCACTACGATGGTGGTTCCGAATCACAATAGTAGGTTATTTCTGCATTTCAACTGGTTTTGGCAACTCCTCACACATTACCATCTTTAAAATGAAGATTACGTACTTTACTTATGATTGCTAACGCTTGGTCCATGCCTGAGGTTGGGTGTTGTTGCCGTTTGAAGTTGTCATTGTTGTGTATTACACGTACCATTTGTGATTTGTACACTTGTTTTTGGCGTAAGTCGGAGTAAAATATTAGTGTGCTTGATTTTACCGGTTTCTGATATTTTTCATTTTGGGGGCTTTCAGTTCACTATTTCTACCTACCTGGAAGATGTTGCAAATGATTTCGAATTACATGGAACCAAACACAACTAAGTTTGAAATCATTTAATTTATTAAAACATTAATTATTGCAATATCATTGCCAAGCGAACTAGATTAATGAATTATTGAAGAAAAGTCACTAAGAAGTGTACTTTAGCCTGGTTAAAATTTGACAACCTGCTGTACCAATGCATCAAACTCGTCGTGAATTCGTCAACTAATAACATCACAGAGTTATGGACTTCTTGAAACAGAGGCCGAATGCTGAACCGTATTTCGGAAAAAGGTTGCAAAAAACCAAAAAAAAAACAAACGTCAAATGCGCATGATCGAAGAAAGCACTCACTTGGATCTTTTTGTCTGCCCAAAATAGAATAGATCGGCGTGCCATCTTTCCCACTTCGAGTTATAGAAGCTTCGATGAAATAGCCAGGACCAGGACTGCAGTCTTTACGGAACACTGCCAAAATACCGAACAGAGAATCGCAATTTCATTTAAAAATGATTTTTGACATTCAGCAACATTGTGTACTTCCGTGGCAAGACAATGTCCAATGTTGGCAATGTTACTTACTTGAATTCTGCAATCGTGTTCCCATTGAATAAGCAGGAGATTTGTATTTCGTGGCATCGTGACTAATAAATCCACAAGTTGAAGGCAAACCATATCGTCCGGGACCGGGTCCTATTAGTGAAGGAACAGAAGAAAGAAAACTTCAATTCTTTATGCAATTGGACACCTGTAAATGGATCGATGTCATGGCAACGCTGTTCTGAGACCAAGTGTTTTGAATTTTTTCATAGTGATTTGTGTTCGAAAATTGCTAATTTTTCTATAATTTACCATCTAACCTTGGTATCGGCAATCATCAGTGATTAGGTCCGATTCGCCATTTCTAAATTGCACAATTTTTAACATCGGAAATAGAACTGTTTTCAGAATATTACCCGAAGAACAGTCCTTCGCAGGCTTCAACCAGCTAGCATGCTGCGCTCTCAAACAATTGCTCGCTCTGAGTTGTCTCAATGAAGCACAGGAGTTTGTACTCTGAAAGATAATGGCAACTGTACCGGTACGATTTACGAAAACTGAGATGTTATTGGAGTTCATGATGGCAAACATTAAGCATGAAAATTGTTTTGACTGAGACACTCTATAGATCTAGATATTAATCGACTCTATATTTCAAATTAACCATTTTTTTATTAACGACCTGTGAACTCCCGGTAGAACAATCAAACACGACCGAAAGGTATCGAACTGATTTGCTGGAAAGTATTATTGGATAAAAAATTACAATCAAACGCTTACTAAAAGTTCATTCATTGATGCGACTTGACAGGAACAGAAACTAACGAAGGCAAACAAACCTCTTTCCCGAGCAGCGATTTGGATTGTTTTTTCTTGATTCTCTTCCATTGGAAATCAAGGGTTTCTTCCTAGTTGCCAAATTTGCTGTTCGTTCGGATATAAAGACGATCTGTGATCCTGTTGATAAAATACCGAAGTCAAAACTTCGCCTGGCAACTTGTTACTTTAAGGACGCTAAACCATGGAAACAGCATAATAAAACGTTGCTAAGAGACAGGTTGACCATATGATTACGCTGATCCTGACGTCAGCGAAGGGGACTCTGTCCCGGACTCACAGTCGAATGATAATAGCTCGATCCTTAGCTCCATAGACCTGCACCTATAATTTTTGTGATCCGACTTTAAAATGTCCTGAACGATTGTTTAGAGTAAACTTTACCTGAAGACCTAGCTAGTCAAAAGAATCGAAATTGTTGCAAGTCAAGTTGCCTTAACTTGTCGTGATATACCTAGTATTAATATACTTCAAATAAACGAGATTATTGAAATATAATAAATGATCTTGTCCGTCGTAATTTTGTTCAATTGAATTTGAAATTGAAAATCATAACCTCATATATATTAATAAATAGACATTTGAATCTACTTGTGAATTAGTTAACGATTTTATCTGTACTGAAGATAGCATAAGCTTTGTCGAAACATGTCTACAATTAAAAAAATTATCGTTTATTTGAAGTCTATTATAACTGTGGTGCTCGTTAGAACATACCTAGTATTCTTGACAAAATCATCCTCAGGGTAATATGAAACTATAAATTCACATTTAACCTTGGTTAAATGTGAATTTAACCAAGGTTAAATGTGAATTAACCTTGGTTATTCTTGACAAATGAGTACGTAAGTCGAAATAAGTTAATTGACATCCACTTGGGGAATCTCAGAATTGCAAAATATTCTCATAAATTATCAAAAATACACATGCAGAGAGGATCGTCAATTGTGAAAGAAAAGTGAGAAGTATGATGGGACCCTTTCTTCAACTCCAGAAAATGTTTAGGCGTGCTTCATTATTAACTTGGACATTTAATTTTGTCCCGTACACAATGATCTGAATGATCTGAATATTTTATTATATACTATATTTATTATTATTATTATTGTTATTATTATTATTATTATTATTATTATTATTATTATTATTATTTAAAATTATTTAAACACGTTAGCCTTTCAGCGAAATGCTGTTTTTCAAAGGGGCGTGTGTGAAGGAAGTCTTGAAATATATATACAATATACACAAGAACAAGATACTAAGGTGGCAGCTATTTACAAGAATAAAATTAAAAAGCAGAAATTACATAAATACGTATATTACTTAACTACTGACATTAATGTCAAGGTATGTTGTAAAAGCGTACAACGACATATTTCCTAAAATTACTTTGTCAATGACGTTTGTTGGTAAGTTGTTCCAGGATACAACTCCACGATATGAGAAACTATCTTTAAGGAAATTTGTACGAGGCAAATAGAGATATCGATTATTATTACGCAGTTGGTCACTACATATACAGATATACAAGGGTTACAATTCAGCTAAAATTGCAGGAAAATACTACTTCGAGAGTTTAGAATGAATTTTAAAATTTTCCCCGAACCTGGCTGTTTTCCGGAAAGATCGAAACATTACCTTGTGCACCCAAAAGATCCTCCGTTACATGTACTTGGCAGTTGATGACCACCCCCTCCGAAAAAAATCTCGGCGTCGTCCTTGAATTGGTCTCTCTGATACCAATTTCACGTGAGCATCTGATTTAAAGAATGAATAGGGGTACCTTATACCTATGTATGCTGTTGGGGGTACCTTATTCGTTCAAAGATCTCAATACCGTGGTTTCAAATTCCGCTGCCACACCAAGCTCGTACGATTACTCCAACTGTTATTAATGACGGCTTATTAAATTGAGTTTGATTCCAAAACAAGGTCAACGGGCTTGTTTTTTCATATTAGAACTGAAACTTTATCCTGTGCACAGCCAGGAGGTAAAAGACTCGACTAGAAATTTAAGAGGGTTATTTTAATATCCAAACAATGATGTAAAAGTAGAGTGCTGCGTCGGCGGTATTGAACGGCTTGTATGATAACCGAAAAGGTTAGGAAACTGCAGGAACTTAAGTGCGGAGAAACTGACGTCTCGAGCGAAGGCGCTTCACTCCGACGAAGGGCCTTCGCTCGAAACGCCAGTTTCTCCGCACATAAGTTCCAGCAGTTTCCCAACCCCTTTGGTTATTTTAATATCAATCGATAAGAATAACCGAATCCAAGGGACAGGTGTGATGTACTTGGGTTGGCCTTTTGAAATTTCCTTTTCCATATGTTACCCTTGACTTTCGAATGAATGCTAAGATTGCTTACTCTTTAAAGAGCATATGAGTCGTTCAGGCTTTATGAAGCTGCCACCTATCAAATTAATTCCTAGCTGAACGTTTTTTAAATAATTCTGACCATTATTTTATCCATATCAGTCCAAATACCAATGAGCCATTTCACCTACACCAACCCGATAGTCTTCATGAATAATGGTCTTTGTGCCTGCCCTCGGGGTAAAATATGAAGACTGTGCTGAGTGGTGAACATGAGCTACGGATGTCAAACATTCATCATTAACAGATTAAAATAAACTTGCTCTGAAAAGAGCTCTGTTCCCTCGCTCTTACTGTCAGCCCAAATCCTTCTGATCATCTCTCGCATTGAGGTTTCCATCTAAGGCTCATCGTGTCGGGTTTCGTCTAGACGGCTTTAACAAGCTATTTTCACCGCCAATTCTAATGAAATTAACACAGTTAAGCTAGACCACGTTTGTTGCTGTGCGTTTGGAGAACGACCCAAGGAATTTTATCGAAAGTCGTTCGCCAGAGACGACATCGATTGCCGAAGTCAGACCGATTGCAGAAATCAGAGCGGAATTTTAAGTCATTACGTAGCGTACAATGAAGGTTTGTAATATATAATATCCAAATTATCGAGTATTTTTACCGTTTTACTAGATTATAGCTCTTCGCATTCAGATGTCAATTGTCTGTTGTCTGAAATGAATGTAAAATTACCTAAAAACTGTCATGTATCTTTTTACGTACAGAACGTCCAAGCATGTGTTTGTGATCTTGTCACTTCTTGTAATTGTGCATTCATTGAACTCTCGTTGACTTGTAGATGTCAAAACCGGTTTAGGATCTGATTTCAAGGATATCCCCCTAAAGTAATCACATTTCATAAACTGAACCCTCTTTTCTTAATTTAACACGTTTTTTTCGTGTTTAATTATTTTGTGCAACCACACAATCTACTTCACGCCCTCACCTTTTGAAAATGTAGGTCATATGCCCTAGTTCCGCCCCTCCTTCGTTTCTTAGGCTCAAAACGGTTTCACATTCGCTCCACAATAAGCCAAACATCCAGACCAGCGGGTCATTCGTAGATCTTACCTTCTTCAAGGCTCACACAATCGCTTCGGATTTACTCGAATATTATTGAAACCGATGGTGGATGTTTTGGAACTAGCTTTATGATATACAGTGAGTTGTTTCTAAGGTTTACGTATTTTCTTATTTCAGAAAAATGATCTATCGGCTACTTGATAGACAAGCCACCTCAGTGCCCAGCTGCTAATCACAGTGGGTCCCTCATCAGACATCTCAGTGATCTACAACAGCCGGCGATGATTTGGCTGGTAAGCCCGTACGGGTTGCTTGTTTATTTGTTGTGCGAGGAGAATACGCGTTTTTACAAACCTAAAACAAAATATCCCCGTTGAGTAATCAAAGGAAGCGCGATTTTGCATATATATTACAACATCTTGAGTTTCTGAACAGTGGGTGATATTTCAGGCTATGTCCTGGTATGTGTCATTCATGTTGAATGAGCACATCCGCCATATGATTACCGAATCAGGGAGAGCAAAATTGTGTTATCTTTACCTTGGTTGTACATGTCGCCATGGTTTTCATTCATATGAGTTAAACATTGAATCGTATATATCCCTCCCTCGCATACACCTTGACGAGTGACGTTCGCGGTTCCGCCCTTCACCCAGTTGTTCCGCTTCAACGCACGAACACCAACCAAGTTAAATTGCTACGTGACAAAATTCTCCGATTGTAATATGAATGAGCTGAGAAAATCTAGTTTTGCATGCAAGCAGGTTTGTATGGCAGAGAAATCCATCCTATTTGGTTATCAATTTATGATATCGTATTTCATAGCAGACTTTAATGGTTCAATTGCCATTTGGAAACGGATAAAGTCACTATCGTGTTGACAATTCCAATGCAGTGTAGTTCAGGAAGATCACTTGGATCGTGACCTTGCCTTACCAGGATGTTCTCAGAGTCACTGGAAGTTTCTGTGTCATGTTAACAGAACACTTTTTGACTAGCCTGACTTTTTTTTAATCTCCGCTTGCTAGTGACTAGCGCAGAGACCATATGATGTGACAATAGGTAATAATTACCTCCCTTATTTAGTAGTTTTCCATATTCGATAGTTGTTTTTGTTGCACTTGTGCGCTACGATCTCCCGTTTTTAAATCTCTGAGTAAATAATTGCAACCCCCAAGAAAAACAATTACTTAATTTATTATTGGTAATCGTGCACTAATTAAATCTTACCCAAATTAAGGCAGACTATGCGAACTTTGCCAGAATATCAAATGCAGCTATTTGTTTTATGAATTTGCACGCGAAAGAAAAGCTTTCCAGTTGTCTTCAACGTCTTACGCGATACTGTTAATCTGGTCTCTATTCTTTCTTCCTCAAGGATGATACATTTATATTTAAAAAAACCGTGCAGAAAAATTACTGATAGGCAGGCTGGTGTTATATCGCGTGGTTTTTGTTTATCTTGTTGTCGTTAGGACTCGAAAGCATCCCTTATTTCGGTTTGTTATTGTTGTTCCTAAGCTCTGATACCTGACGAAACACTCTTTGGGATCGTTGCAAGAGTAGAAAACTCGTGAGAC
The DNA here is from genome assembly GCA_036872915.1 of Nanipora kamurai. NCBI lineage: Eukaryota > Metazoa > Cnidaria > Anthozoa > Scleralcyonacea > Helioporidae > Nanipora > Nanipora kamurai. Next base: position 572,740 of record JBAHVQ010000504.1, on the reverse strand, counting down.
ATTTCCACGTAATGCGATATTGAACAACTAAACGTTGGTTTGACAGAACACATCTTCAATTTCACTTGACGTTAACACAAAGTTGTCTACAGTGTTCCATATCTGATTGAAAACCATCCTTAGGGTAACGCCAAGGTAACGTGGGGGTAAAATGGCGCTAAGTCGATACTGTTTCATGAACCAGATAAGTTAACCTGATCAACTACTCCATCTCGTGTTTCCGCACCGCTGCAATACCCGTTGAAGCAGAGTGCTTATACAACTAGACCCATATTTACAAAGTAGTTTATCTTCTTCGCACAAATTACCAAAATAGGTTGACGTGAAACTGCTTACGAGGGAAAGCGCCGTAGTCAGAATAAATGGCTTCTATCAATAGCAAACGATCTTTATTATGTTTTGGAGACGTGAGCTGTTTGCCGTAAGACAAAACTTGTATTTGGTAAAAAAGTCCCAGTTTTCCGAAGTACTTTCCTCGACCTATTTGAGTTTCGCCTCCAAATTTAACTTTTCTGGCTTCATTTTTTGTAACCATATTAATTTATTTGGAATTATTTGCACGTTTACACCATGTTTTATTTAAGACTAACTAAACTAATAAAATAACTTTAGAACTAATGCATACCTCTTAATCCCTACGCACGTCTTTACTGGGGAGTCTTGAAACAGGCTGGGTCATGAGTCCTAAGATATGTGACCCTAACAGATTGCAGTTTCTGAAAGACGAATGAAACTTGACAGTCAAAGCGATAAAATTCTAAAATCTGAGAATTTATCCTATCACGTAAAAGAGCTTTTCTTTCCAGAGCATTTCTTGGTTACTATACTACTTGGTAACTCCCAGATTTGGTACGTACTGTAATGAGGCTCGGCTCATAGACTATTATGGGTGCTGGAGCACAGTGGTAGCGCACTCGTCTCCCACCTCTGTGACCCAGGTTTGATAGCGGCTCCGTGCAGATTTCTGGTTAAAGTAACCTTGAAGACAAGGAGAAGAGTGCTGTCCAGTTTGACTCTGCAATGCAGCGCAGATTTTCTCGGAGTACTCCAGTTTAATCCTGCAGTAACACTGGACCCATGAGGGATGGTCCTCATTGGACCTCTCGAGAGAATAGCTTAGGTAATAGGTTTGTCCAATATAAATAAAGACATTTTATATACAACTTTATGGATGCAAACTTTAATCTAAATTCACGGCGTTCGAAGCCTGCTTTGACAAATTAGCAAGTTCGCTAAAGGAGAGTTTTAATCTGTCGATAGATGTCTTCGACTGCTTATAGGTCAAATATTACTTTGTTTCTTGGTGGTTATCTGTTTAGTGAAGGCGGGTTCTTTGTTCTTGACAGTCTTACTGTTGAATTTCATTGTTAAACTTGAGGTCCGTTTACATTACAGCTTTTCGGCACTGCACGGCTCAAATTTGGACTCGGCTGATAGTACTCGGCATGGCTAATTTTGTAGGCACGGATCCCGCTGTTTTAGCAGTCCTGCTCCGTTTACACCGAGATAATTACCCGTGCCGTGCCGAAAAAAGTGCGGTACCCATGCCAACGTTTTAGCCCTGCCTTGCCCAAAATGTTGCAGGATAAACGGAGTTTTGGATTCCTATTCCTTAGAGCAGCAGGGTGTCCCGTCAACGAAGGATCTCGTAGAAGAATACTTTGCTATTTGCTTTAAATTTCGGTATTGTTTTTATAATACTAATAGCATTTAGCTGATGAAAGGACAGAGTTATGCTTTCCGTGCAAACCTTCCGTTCAGTTTTTGTCGTTTCATTCGATGTCTTTTTCTACAGACTGCAATTGTTTGTAAATGATAATCTCTTTCACTCTGCGTGAGTGTTGTCTACACCTCAAAGATGTCGAGAAACATCGACGCCAACATTCTGCTCAAGTCCTTTGTTGCATTAAGCTAAGTATGACATGACAATATTTAGGGTTATCCTTCGAAGTATTTGAAGGGTGCATGATAATTAATGACTTAACAACGGACATGTGCTGTTAAATATATTTAGATATCAATGAAAACTTTGCATTCTTGCCATAACACACCGTTTATATCGAAAGCGGTACTTTTCTGCCCATTTTATCGCCGTATATTCACACTCGTACATTTTACCTCTCTCGCACACACACACACCCACACACACATATATTCACTCTCATACAAAGACTTACAAATCGCGTGCGCATAAAGGTTGCACTCACACCCGCGAGTGCTAACGCGAGCAGGCGCACATTTCTTTAACCGCTGTCAAGCTCTTTTTCATCATATCGGCCACGAGCAGTCGTGTAAGCATATTCGTACAGACCGACTCACACTCCAATCTAATTGCTTGTACGTTGCAATTTCGCGACGTAACCTATGTGTACTCAAACCAGCGAGGTCAGATGAATCGTTCCAATGCAACTGAAAAAAAAACAAACACATTCCTTCACCGGAAACCAGAACTTTCCTGGGGTGATCACCATGTTTACATCACCTCCTACACATGCCTGTCGTGCGATCAGTTTCCCTGCCTTACCGAAGTTTGCTTATACTACGACAACAGCTGGGGGTGTTGGTGGCACAGTAGTAGTGCACTTGTTTCTCACCTCTGTGACTAGGGTTCGATTCCGGCTCCGTTCATTTTTCTGATAAAGTTTACCTTGGTCACATGTGAGAAAAGTGTTGTCCAGTTTGACTCTACCAAATACCGCAGGTTTTCTCCCGTACTCCGGTTTCCCCCTGTAGTAAAGTGGACCCATGAGGGATGGCTCTTACTGGACCTCTAGGGAGAACAGAGTAGTTTAGCAGATAGGGTTATCCAGTATAAATAAAGGAACTTTAAATAAAGAACTTTGCATTTTGGGCAAAGCTAAAATGAAAAATAAAATGAATCGTAAACATTCTTTGATGTCGTCATGAATTATTTGTTAGAGCCAGTTTTAGACGTGATATGAAATCCGGCAATGAATATTATTACTTTCACGCCAATGTAATTATGAATATTCGATTTATTTTTTAATTTTTTAATTTTTTATTATTTAATTTTTTCGACAATAGTTGACCTGTTCGCCGCTGACAAATTACGATTTTTTTTTTGCTTGCAAAGTTTTTTAAGCACCTGATGTAACCGGGGGGGTTTATAGTGTATGCAAGGATCTGGAAAATTGTCTGGAAAATTGGACAATATCTGGGAGGTTTTAGAGATAACATGATCAATTTTATTCGTTGATTTTTTATAATATTGTGATCATTTTTCATCGATCAAAAGAGCGTTTGTCCAACTCTTGCTGAGGCCCCGCTTGGGATATATAAAATGGTCAGAATTTTCAAGCTGTAGATTACACAGTAAGAGTGTGATGTCGCGATACTACTCTCCATTTTGCGCTAAGCTAATTGACGAAGAAAGTCTGAATGTTTCCTTTTTGTGACTCCAAAGATTTTACGAGAAAGGCTAGCGAGATCTCTATCAAATAAATTGAAACGGTCCGGATCTGGTTTTCCTTTGTGCTTTCTGAAACATATTTATGGAATAATTCCGGTGGTGATTCATAAAGGTTTTGATGTAGATAATTAAATTATTATGATCGGGGTGTTAACAATCGATTCCTCCGATGTGAGAGGCTGTTAAGGATTTTTTGTTAAAACGGGAACTGTGTGGAAGGATCGATTTAAAGGTGCATTCAAAACCAAAAACTAATCCGGGAATTCTATGAAAGTGGTTGTACAATCACAGAAAGTGGTTCCCCTCGCAAGAAGACACTGATTCTGTGACCCACTGTTACTAAAATTACTTCTGTGTCGTCACGAAGAAGAACAGGTGGTATGCATGCGTGAGAGACGGGATCACCTCGGGAAGGAAAGGAAAGACCACCTCGTGACGGATATGGCAGTAAAAGAGTGCTAAGCTTTATGACCTCAAATGGTTCTGTGCGGTCTCAAAGACAAGACCGTCAAGAGAGTAAAGAGGAAGACAACCGAAAGGAATCGTGGTGACTAGTAAAAACACAGTCTCAGTAAACCTATGATAAACTAGGATCTACACAGATTGACTGACGTACAGATTTTTGAGAAATTGCAGTTTGGTGTTAATAATATCTTCATGTCGCCGGTAATCAAGGTTCTACCAATTCAGGAAATATTTTACCCCCAGACGGAATCCAACTTGGCACCATCGTAATTCTAGTGCCAACGAACAAGATATATCGTAACCTTCGCTCTGCCATCAAAGTCCTTGTAGTTCAATGAAGAGAGCTTCTTCCCATGGCGAGAGATTCCCGCCTGGGGCTCTGACGTTTCCACAGTTGATAAACGCTCGAGTAGCGGAGATAAAAAAGATTGACTGACGTAATTGTTGTTGAAGTGTATAGTCATAACGAATGGCGAAAACAGATTCTTCTGATAAGAAAAGCTAAGCAGGACAGAAAGCTGAATGGCAAAGCAACTGGATGAAGGTGGTGCTCAGTCGTGAGTTAACTGGTTTGGGTCTTTAAAGCGTGGACGAGTCCATATAAAGAGAATTGTATGAAGAGATATTGTATTCCTCAGCTTGGTAAAATGGACCAAAAGGTAATTGTCTTGTTTGACAATTCATTGACGATGGATCGTATATTCTATATAGGTGGAAGAAAATGGCTTCAAATGGAAAGAATGACTATAAATAATACTTAGAAGAAAACAACTGAACAGATAGTCGGAGTTTTGTTTTCATCAATATTCCTTCTCTTTTTTATCTAAATTTCTGTAGCTTTGGAATTTAGAATTGATAGGCTAGTGTCAGTTCATGCAGGCGAGCTGCTCTCTTACAGATTTACCTTCTTTCCAAAGACATAAATTCAAAGTAATGTCAAATTTGTCTAATCACAGTAACGGAGTCGTCTTTGTGTCTATCAAGAAGATCTAAATTAGAGCTCCACCACACTCTCAACTGTCGCCCCCCAAAAATGGTTCGACCGGGTCTCTGATATCTACTTTGCACGCAATCGGGAATTACCACATCATCGAGACTCGGAAATACCTTAAATCCTGTTAGGAAACTCGCTGGCACAGGAACAAGAGATGAAAATATAAAAGTATCCTAGGAACGGACAAAATATATGAAAGCCGACTGACTAGTGATTACGATATGAAATCGGTTTGTTATGTTGCATTTGAGTCGATGCCTTCGGGGGTACAAACCTTTCTGGCGGCAGACTGCTCGGTGACTATTAGCATCCTAACAGAAGATATAAATACGAGCACGTAAGATACCGCACAGAAAGGAATCATCTTGTTGTTATAATGCTTTTATCAGCTTATTATCTTAATCTACACTCAAATAGCCGCCAGTTCTATTTCATGACCTCCAGGTCGATCCTAGAGCTTAGGGACACCACTACTGAATCTGTAAGTGAACTGTATACTGTATTAAATAACATTGGAGGCTGTTTGGCAGGAACTATTTGCCTTGCTTTATGGGATGACTAGAATTTACGAGACGTTAACGTAGATACGCAGAGAATGAAACTTGTGGCAATAATTCAATCCGCTGTGCATTCATGGAGTTAATCTTTTCATGACTAATGTAACGTGTAAATATTTACCCTAGTTGACCCAAGTTTGTGGACGGCACGTACTTTAATCCAAAAATAAGTCTGCCGATCTTTCCATAGTGAAAATGGGCCGTCGATAGGAACTGATCTCGGGCAATTACTGCTGACTACCACTGTGTTTATGACAAGTTTCCACTTCATTCGACGATTTTATAATCGCTTTCATTATTACAGGCATAAAGAATACGTCCAGGAGATCGCATTTCATTTGATTGTAGACGATTTCTCTTCCCAGAACGCTTCAACAAACGGTCACTGCGCCGTGCACTGGTTTTCGTTGTTTTCAACTAGAATCTCTTTCGTGATAAAAACTGAGAGTTTTAAAAGTACTCTCAGTTCTCGGGATGAAGTGGTGCGTAATTGTTCCAACTTAGCCATTGGGATTGCTGACAGAATTCAATAAAAATCTGGCAGGTTTGGCACGCCTATTCATTCGGCTAAGCTATTTAGAAATGTATTTTTACATCTAAAAATTTGACTGCACGCGATTTTGTATAAAGTGCAAGTCTAAGCACAATCGGTTGCAATTTCATTAAGAAATCAAGATAGATCAACAGACGGTCGGATCATGTTTGCATTTTGTTCGAATTAGGTGCCGATCACCCGGCTTCAATGTTAATATCAGCACGCCTACTGTCGAAAAGAACTGACCATCAACCGTTTTTTTCATCAGTTTGATATTTAAGGATTGGTAGAACGGTCGGTGAATATAAGAATTTCCTTAATGAATTTAACGGTAATGACAAGTGACAGCTCCCGACAAGCCTCATCTCTTATCATATGTACCATGATATAAGTCCTTCTGTAGTAATAGTACTTACTGACGAATCATTTCAAGCTCTTTGGTATTACTGTTCTCTATACCGGTTATAGATTCTATTAAATATACAGTATATCAAATAGAAATAGGTTCTGTTAAGCATTCGTTCGGTTTGTTATTAACTCAGTACATCACTTTTGTCATGACAAATATTATAGGATTATCATCAATTACTTAACATTTCTCGTGGCTGAGGAAAAGATACGATGAAATTAAGAAGTTCGTCTGAACACTTTGATTACACGTAATTACTTTTACTGGACATTTGACAAGAATGTAAGAATATGCCATATATGGCCTTAAAAAAATTCTAAAAAAATTCATTATCTTTTTAGATGTCAATCAATATTTTTACGCCTTTCGGTGTCGATCCATAACTTCTCCTTGTACTTGAAAATTTGCGTTTCTCTCAATTATAACGTTATTGACCATTTTGTGCGTCATTGAATAAAACTGTTTCAGAATCATCCTCAGGGTAATATGAAATGATAAATTCACATTAAACCATTTAGTTT
>JBAHVQ010000504.1:549812-565729 GCA_036872915.1 Nanipora kamurai | reverse complement strand
ACCATTTAGTTTTACATTTACCATTGGTTTAATGTGAATTTATCATTTCGAATAGAACTGTATTTGCAGAAAAACTTAGAGCTACAGGACTTAACTGAGAGTTAAACAAAGAGAGGTACAGCGAAGTCCAAAGCGAACGAGACTGCTGAAAAAAGTATTCAGTTACCAAAACGGAGAGTCCCAGGAAAAAACCCGTTAGAGACGAAGCCATGATTTGCCAAACAAAAGTAAAAAGATGAAACTAAACAGAAGATATCAATGTTCAAATATTGGAGATATCATTTTCAACCAAGATTGTTGGAAAAACCATTTCGTATTAAAATATGAAGCATCATCTTTAAAACCAAAAGAAATATTTGCGAAAAAAAAAGGTAAAGTTCAAAAAAGAACACTTCATCTTTAACAAGAACGTGGCCCCTTGTGGTTTTGTTTCAGATGGGCGTATTGAACATCAAGAGGGTAGTGTGTTAAATTTTAGATACTTGATTTACAACCTCCATACATTTTCCAGCCTCTCTCATGCTTGTTGATAGATTTTGGGAAATTGCCCATCGTTATGTTAAATGGAAATTTGATGGATATTGTTTTGGTCTCCCCTGCTGAATTGTACCGCTCCTTTTCCTGGCTGATTTGCCACGTAAGCCAATTTACGCCGCCGGACCTGACTTGTATTCCAATTAAGGCACGAACTTACAAAGGAGTATTTGTCAAGTGTTTACGCCGATCGGAATGTAGTTTCTGTTTACACGTTCACGACTTCGAATGCTCGACTTCAAATTGTTGCGCACGAAAGTAAACATCTGGGCGTCAGTCTTGAGTAGGGTGTCATAAGCGATCCTCTCGTGCACGCTGGAAGCGCAGAATAGTTGTGGGGACGATTTATTGCTGTGGAAATAAGCAGAAGCTGAAGGAGAACTGCTGCCACGGACAAGCTATCCTCGGCAGGTGAGACTCGTGATTCAAGGCCAACAGAAGCGCCAGTCAAATGAAAGGTAGTGCGTAAAAGTGGAAGGAATTTTGCGCGTTTTGGTGATTATCGCCTAGGCAGTATAGAGCGCATTGATTGTTCCAAGGCGGGACTTCAGCCCAAGTTCAGTAGTCGATGCGTCGATAGAGCAAGTGTAAATCATCTTTCTATCCTGGTAACCACTCTGGTTCCAGATTTTTTTATGTTCGGTCAAGCGACCGAACAAGGGTCGTATGCTCTGGAAGGTTTGGCCGCCATATCCATGTTCTGGTGCAAAAGGAGCTATTTAAATCCAAAATGCTTGACAAGTAGAACCGTAATCTAAAACGCTAAAATTTTCATTTGGTACTTGTTCAGCACGAGTTAAACGAGTTCAGCACGAGTTATAATTAACAACGACTACTGATGTGATAAATCTATTAAAAAAACGTTTTCATTCTGTATCAGTTGAGGATAATCTTATAACCGAATGGCAGCAATGTAACGCACCCATCATGCATGCTAATTGTCTTGATTCGAACCTCGTAAGGCAAAATCTTTAATATTATGTTCGACCTTTGATTACTTTTTCTACTTTTGTGTTTGGTCGGGGTGAGGGTTAAGGTTAGGACTAGGGCTAGTGTTGAGATTAGAGCCAAGGTTTAGAGTTCCGAATGGAATAAGTGTTATCTAGGGGATGTGATTTAGATATGGTGCTGTAAACTTGGTCCATATCACAAAACAAGCGGGTTCTTATGTGTTTTTTTTTTGGAAACGTTACCACAGATAATTTCGTTTCCCGGACGTGGTTTTGCAGGCGAGGTAAGGAAAACTAGAAAGACACGGCTGACAGCAAAGAAATGATTTAAGGAAAGCCGTTAATAGCATCGATTTGGCGTATGAGCTCACATTTCAACACTGTCAACAGGTTTTACAAGAACGTGTGATGGTTCAAGTAGGAAAAATAGTCTGAGCTGGGTAGTTTCAATTTTCTTTTATGTTTTTCTAAAGCGATTCATCTTCTCCTGTAAATAGTAAAACCTTGCTTAAACTAAAAATTTAATCGCTGGCCGGCCACCATGGGTATTGGCAGGGCAAAGCAAATAAGGCATGTGTCTTTCTCTCAAAAACACACAGGTGAGTCACTAGAGGGCGGTACGAGCCTTTTCAGGTTAGGGCGGGTACTATTGTCTCATATAACCAAGTAATGTATTATCATAAGTGATATCATGGCATGAGGGAGATTAGTGAATTAAATTACGTTCACAGGATGCCGGTGCGAACGAATAACGGAGCGTTGTGTTTCGTTCACACGAAAGCGTAAGAATTTCGGGACGGTTCAACCAACGCCAAACAATTTCGAAAGAAGAGGAAGAGGAGTCTGGATACCATACCGAAGTAAAAAATAGATGCACGGCTGTTCACCCGACACCATCAAGCGTGCCATTTTCATATCGCGCTATCCAGAAACCGTTTTCAAACCGCTCCGGTTAAAGTGACGTTTTCAAACAATGTTGATCAGGTGCTGTGTGAACGCGACTGCTATTTCGTCACTTTTTTGTGCTGGTATAGTGTGAACAAATTGTACTGGTATAGCGTGAACGTTGTCTAAATGAATATCCCCGAAAGCCAAGGGAGGGCTTATGGAAGTCCAAAGGGACGTAGGCCCGTGGGACTTTCACAAACCCTGTCGGGGCTTACAGGGATATTTAATCAGTAATTTCTAGGCGTGTTATGATATTAGTTTGATACATCATGATCAGCGATTAAAAATGATTTGTAATGTTTAAGATCCTTCCCTCTTTGATATTCGGCCCATGCATTCTAATGATGGAATGATGTTTGCTTAAGTACACTTGCAGAGGGAAAATTAGAAATTTTCCCTTATTTTGAGGAAATTTAAAGATTAAATTCGTTGTAGAACGGTAGAAAAGGAGTACCACTCGAGCGGTTGGACTGGTGATTTTACCTAGTTAGCCAAACAGGACATCCTGTGGATGTCCGGGCGCAATTGTAGAATACTAATGCTCTTCCAGTACTTCCACTTCTGACCAGAAATTGTCAAACTGAATTGCTTTGTTCATAACGTCTGATGTTTTTTATTATTTCAAACCATGGCTTGAGGAGTGGGCACAGATGTGAACCCAAAAGCTCACTTTAAAAATTATTTTAAGTGTAAAATTAGAGTAATTATATATATATATTATGTCACTTACCTCAAAAAGTCACTACAGCCTGTGTGAGTGGCTGTAGTGACTTTTTGAGGTAAGTGACATAATACTATTTGCTCTATCTGTTTGGTATTGAGCCCTCTTTGCATTTCGTAAACCAAAACGTTCACGTATATATATATATATAAACCAAGAATGATAACCAAGAAGGTTGTAGTGTTGGCTTGAGAGTAAAGAGCGCTCAATACCATACCAGTAGAGCGAATAAATATATATATATATATATAATTACTACTATAACTATGTATATATATATAATACATATATATATATATATAATATATATATACATATATATATTTATTATAGAAAATGGTGTTGTCATCACTAGCATTAAGTGTGCTTAATACAGGTGTAGAGCAATGGTAAAATTTGTATTGTATACATACGTTTTATAAAATCAAAAACAAGTTCAATGTGGAGCATTTCGAAATTCGCAATGCAGAATTAGAGAACGACAATTAACTAGCGGAAATCATCAGAGTAGGCAGGTATTCTAAAAGCGTACGGAAAGTTAATTTGAAAGACATCTTGTGAGTTGATCGCTAATTGAGCTCGATGGTATGTATGAACATGTCTTTGCTTATGACATCCGAAGTCACAAAACTAACAGGATTGTTGCTATTTATTCCTCCATTTTTAACGCCACTTCAAATCAAGTTGACCAATATTCATTAACTTTACCAACCATACCAATTTCAGAATCATTTCCAGGGTAATATAAAGAGAAAACCTCATGGTTGATCTACACCGCGAAAGTCAATTCGAAAAAAATTGGCTCGAGCGGGATTCGAACTCGCATCTTCAATTTTATGGACCGCTACTCTACCAGTTGAGCTATCGAATAAACTGAGTACAGACCGAACCGTGTGCTCTTTAGGCAGAGATACACCATCGCTGTCGCTGGAGCTCAGCGACACGTTCGGGCGGTTACCAAGGCTTGCTGCCGTGTGGCTGCCAGCCTGTCGCTGAATTCTTTGGAGCAGATGAAATCGCTGAGTCGCTGGCATAAAATTTCAAAATGGCATCACACGAGAAGATTCAGATAAACGCTTAGTGAATGTATCTCGTCCTGGATATGATTTTTGAGGTTACCCTGTTCTCGCTGACGTCTACCAATATCTCGGACTCACCACAGACTTAAGCGGGCTGGTTTCTGTCGTCTAGTATTCTCTTCAACGTTAAATTTATTTAAAATAATAGCAACTGAGGCTTCACGAAACTCTATGCTTAAAGCCATCTTACAATTTACCTTACATATGAGGTTTCCTGTGATTTTGCCAATAGATTACTCTGAAAATTATCTATGGCGACCCACGAAGTAGTTTTGTCGGATTGTCTCTACCGATTTTCACAGTGTGTCTCCCCACTTGTCGTTTGCTCGCTGGTCGACATGTCGCCGAACTCTAACTACTCAGCGACGCAATAGTGTGTCCCTTAAGTGTACGAGACTGCAATTTCATAGTGTATTTTCAAGTGTACAAGAGATTCTAGCGACAACTTAACGCATATCCGCGAGGATGTCCGGTGTTTTTGATTCTATTTCAGAATCATTCTCCGAGTAAAATGAAGGGGAAATTTCATGATTAACTAGTCATGATTTATCAAGGTTCGTCATGGAACTTTCTCTCCTACTTTCTCTCTTGGACTACACGAGGATACTGTTCCCATATTAATTGCTGAATACAAAGTCGGTTTGTAATGTTTCTCAAGTTTAACGATATCACAGTATTCGAATACATCAGCATATATTACACGGTTCATGTGAGAGCTTGGTGTATATCAGACGACCAACGAGCGTCCGTTCAGGAATCGTTCAGAAATCGTTTAGTCTGAGGAAACGAGCTTGACGAACTTTCGTTGGTCGTTTAATACTGTTTCCAGTTTATTCATTAGCTCAACTGGTATGGAGCAGCGGTCTGGAAACAAGATGCGAGTTCAAATCCCACTGGAGTCAATTTTTAGAGTTGACTTTCGCAGTGTAGGTTAATGATCAAATTTCCTGAAACTCACAAACTGGTCTAATTATGGGTGGAGGCTACGATTGATGGATGTATCTTGTTCAAGCTCTACCGTTCATTGATCTCTCTTGTTAGATGCGTACTTGATTTCCGTGCGTTTTTGATGAAAATCACCAGAAACTCTACCCTCCATTGATCTCTCTTGTTAGATGCGCACTTGATTATCGTGCGTTTTTGATAAAATCACAAGAAACACTACCTTCCATCGATCTGTCTTGTTAGACGCGTGCTTGATTTCTGTGCGTTTTGATGAAAATCACCAGTGGCCTAACTTCACTTCGCCTTTGACCAGATGGAACTATTGTGTACCCCTGTTCAATATTCCAGAGAGCTATGGGTACGCTTCATCCGTGTCTTCGCTACGCGACTAGTCTAAATTAGCATGGTGGTGAGATGTCGACGTTTGTTTCTCACTTAAATTGGCATTTAACGGATATTTAGCTTTCGTCTATGTCATCGTTTACTTTTGATATTCATTTTCGTTGTCAGGTTTTTGTCGATTGACAAGAAACTGGATTATTTGGGGGTTGTTTGAATGAAGTCTGCCTTCCATTCGTGCCTTCATTGACTCAGTGTTGCGTCAAGAAACAGACTTGCAAGGTTCCACTTCTCTAACGCAAATTCGCATTCAAGACGTTTCGCGAGAGGTGAAATTCCAGAATTAAACGGTTTGTTATCAATCCAGTCATTGTATGTTTCATGTCGTATATCATATTCAAGGACTACCATTTTTTGTTTGACTAACCCTCCAGAGGTAAATCCTTCATTCGTCACGGCGCGCTCCAAGAAAATGTACCATCGGTATACACCATGTACCAAAGGATACACAACAAAACACATTTCACGTTAGAACACCATGCATTTGCGTGCATCTATACCGCCTGCGTTTGTGATCATTTTCTTTAAACAACTCGCTAAATTCTTGTGCAAATCCCGTCCTTTAAGTATGAACTTTCCGTTATCTCTTTCCCATTCCGTTTAGGTTGCTTGCGTTGGCTTTCTGGATTGTCTACAGCGATGTTGGAGAGATGGTTACAGTTGTTTGTTGTTTGTTTCACTGGCGTCGCTGTTGGGCGACCTCAGTATGACGTCCAAGTGACGGATGAAAGACAAGGTAGGTGTGCCTTCCCTTGTGTGGCTTTCCGGCGCTAACTCTGTTAATCGTCGAGTGTCAATACCGCTTTAATTTAATCACCAAAATTAGTCAAGATCGCGCCTTTGAATTGTCTTATCAAAATTGAAAATACTCGAACACCCATCAAGGTACGTCAACAAAGACAGCACACATAAAAAAAGAAGAATCTGCTATCAAAGATACTAGTGACAAAGACACAAGCTAAAAAGACACAAAAAAGACACAAGCTATCAAAGACACTAGCTAAAAAAAAGAATCTGCTATCAAAGACACTAGTGGTCGTACACGTGTCTTTCACCACAATGACCAGGGTTCGACTCCGGCTTCATATAGTTGTCCGATTACAATTATCTTGGTCTAATAGTGCTGTGTGCTATATAGTTTAACTCTATAGAGTACCAGAGATTTGTTCCAGATATTCCGGATTCCTCCAGTCGTAACACTGGGCTCATGAAGTGATCAGTCAGTAGACCACTGGGGAGAACAGTTTACAATGTAGTTACAGCTGAAAGGGTTATCCAGTATATATAATTAAAATACTCATTAATAATTCATGAGAGAAACATGATAGAAATGTCTGTCTTGTTGGTATTTTCACAGCTAACATAGCCCATATCACCAGAATTGCTCGTAAACATGGTTATAGAGATGCACAGGTATTTTAAGAAAGATACGTTGATATTCGCGTCCGAACTGTATAGAATTTACTAGACATAAAGTTCAATTAAATTACCAAATTGCAAACTTACCCATGTGTTACCCATATTGCCACGCTACTGTTTTCGATAAAGGCTTTAGGTTTGTTGATTTTGTGATTTAGTTACAGTAACGGTCTTTCACTACATCAATCCGACAAGCCAGCAAGGGTAGGCGAAGCAACAAACTAAGTTGATTTTTCCTTTCTTAAAATAACTACCTTGCTTCGTTACATTCCCGACTCTGACAGATATTTTGCCGATAATTTTAAGGTCATCCCCTTAGTACTTTGTTCGATGAGGCACACAACTGCCTGGTCAGGCATGGCCAATTTGTGTGGGTGGTAGGTGAACTCCACAAATGTGTTCCAGAAAATTGTAATTTGTCAGAAATCTTGACCCGGCCTGGCGGATAGTTTGTAGTTCTTTCATTGGTATTGCCAATCATTGTTAATTTCCCATAAATGAGCGTTGGTAAACGACGAAACACAACTAACCTTCATTACTACAGCGATAAATACATCGAATCAAGGGTACCTTTTACCTTCATCATCCGTAAATGATTTTTTTATTGTTAATTAAATCATATAAAGCTGTCACAAAAATACAGAAGGCTAATGGGGTTGATATTTGTCTCTAGCTGTAGCGAACTACAAGTGCCGTGTATATAGCGAAGTAACCAGCAACTCAATGTGCAACAATTACTTTTCACTACTCCTTCTCTAAAGTACTATCAAACGAGTTAACTTTTGACGGCTTGCGATGTCACCAGTCAACAGGTGGCACAAGTCCCTGCAAGTTCTGCCCTTCTGCTAGTTCTCTTGTTATTACGGTAAAGTTTTGGGTGTAAACAGCTCAGAGTAAGTTGCCCTGTTTTTTTTTTAGTTTTTCTTTTCATTATCTGTTTGTGAATGGCTCTTGCAAACCCCAAATTTGAAGTGAAATTTCAACCAACTCAAATGAGTCGCAATGTACCTGTAATGCAAGCCAACGCAAGTCACCGCAAGTTGGCGGCCAAACGAGGTACACGCTAGGTGACTTCCGTTCTCGTTTGATTAAGGCTTAAGGCTTTACGTTGTCTAGTAATTTTTAAATAGAAGAATACCGCGTTTGAAACTTAACTCGAGGTGCAACTGGTACAATCAGATATCATCTGTAACAAAGTCCCTTAAACATTTACCAATTTTAAAGCTGTGTTAATGGTGCGTTTATACTTTACATCTTTTTAGCGAATCCTCGAAAAATCCTTTTAGCAAACTACATTTGTTGACAAGTAACAACAGATGATAGCTAACTCCTAAGTAGCTGTAATTGTAGCGATTTGCGAAATATTTGAAGTTAAACCACCACCGAAAGCACCTGCGTTACAAAAGGCGTCAGGGATGATCGCTAATCTTCCAATGTAAATAAATAGTCACGTCGTTGGTTCGTTATGAATAGTTAACTTTTTGTTTTATCAAGAATTCATGTCGTGTTCCCATGCCAGCTGGCTCATTGCCTCAGCTGTAGACCTGACCCAGATGTCACTGTCATGTAGTGTAAGTTTCAGAAGGCGCGGATCCTGTAAAATTAGGCTACAGTTAGTGTCGTTACTTATGTCACCGTGTGGTGCCCGTTCTACATTTGTGTCCTTTAGTTACAGTTAAAACTGAAGTTTGTAGTTGGATTTTTGACCGGAGCTGGAGGTTAAGGCAATAAAACTCGGACAAACTACATGGTGCAGCAATTCAATGAAGAAACGCTTGTTTTAAAACCCAGTAGGATCTCGGCATGGATCGTGTTTCACCAGCGAATTCCAAACATACTGTCCACTTCCGATATGTTTGGTTCACTGATTTGTCTGCACGGTGTATTACTTATTATTAGTTTGAATACCTCTACAGGACTATAGGCCTGTAGAACTATAGAAATATAGGATTATAGGACGTAGGATTGCCGACTGGGGCTGTACGATAAACTATAACAGGCTTTTTGGCTGATAAATAAAGTTTTATTGTAGAGTTTGTGTTGACATCGAGAAATGACAAATTTAACATTTAGTCATGCTGTTTATCGAATCACAAATGCGATCATTGCATGCTTTTTTGTAGTCGTAGCGGGTTGTTTGTACAGTTTGCATCATCAACATACATTGAATGAAAATACAGTCCTGTTCTTTATCAAAACACGTTTTAACAAGCCTGACCCTAATTTGCCAACATATATAAATCATCTTAAGTAGTGATTTTTATGAAACCAACGAAATATCGTGACAGTTTATGTTAACAATTTTCCCCTAAACTACTTATCCTAAAACCACCCAGTAGGCTAACTTTATAATTAAGTAGACTATTTTAGTTCAGTAAAAGCGTGTTGAAAGATCCGAAACACTAAATTATCGATCACCCTTAATCAATCTCAATACATTTTACACATACCGGGTAAACTGTTTGAAGGCATACGATTCACATGTAAGGCATTGCGTGAAAAAAGAAAAGCACCAGTTTCCATAAAACTTAAGGAAGTACCTGTCAAAGAAGGCTATGTCTTAAACCAAACATCAGATTCCACTCGATTCGTCATAAAAACGTGAATTGAGAACAGTAGTATCGCTACGTAGCAACTTAGAAAGGAATTCTCGTTTGTCAACCTGTTAGCAGCGTACGAAAGCAGAGAACATCCAAAATCCGTATTGACACATACATTGTTTACATACAAGATATTGTGTTTCGTGATTTCATGAAAGAAATCCTTTGAGCTATTTTGACTGGTTTGGTTACAGCTCACGAGTTTGCAACTGTAACTTTCATTCCTAAAACGAAACTCACTGGCATGAGTTTGGTTGATCAGTTTCAACAGAAAAACGATTGCTAACTTCGAACTAGTTTTTGACCGTTTCCAGTCGCAGCGCAACTCTGATATTGTGATTCTGATACGCCAAAGACTTAGAAGTGGCATAAATGTAATGAGGCGTGTTCGTATTTTATTTTGAAATCTCAAGACATTTGGCAGTGAAAATGTAACGAAGATGTTCATATAATAGATACATAACAAACGATTAAACCTTACGGTTTCAAGCTGAGAGTCAGACGTATATCGCGAATTCAAACTAGAAAAATCGTGGTTGTTCCTGTCATCAGCTTCCAAGTACTGTGTTGTAATTGTCCACTGCTGGAGGCTGCTATTGAGATATAAACTTTCAACAAACATGCTCCCCACCTGAAATTATCAGATTAATGTAAGATATGGGAGGTAAGATAAGATCAGACATTAGGCCAGATCAGGAATATGAATCAACTCCTTTGGCGTGCTTCGCATAGACCAGGTTTTTTTGGTTAGCTCACATTAATCTACTGGAAAATAGAACTCTCTTTCAATTTTATGCTAATTACACTCTAAAAAAGGGTGAAGACATCAACATTACGCCTGGGAAAAATTCGACACTGTTTCAGCACAAAATCTTAACTTTTCCCGTCTAAAGTTCACTTCAGTATGCATTATCAAGTGTGCCAATTGCTTTGGCAGCTTCGTATAAAATTTCAGATGGTTAGCTTGACTTCTCCATGCACTCCGAGAGGTTAGTTTGCGCACCCCAGGTTGCTAAACTCTATATTAGATTTTATAAGCCATGGCAGATACATCGTCAATCGGTAACATATGCTCGGACTCAAAATAATGGCCCCTAATTGACGACTGGTGGACTTTGATAACTTCACTCGTGCACTCTCTATGTTCAACAATAACATGGCAAGAAGTTTTGCCAATGTAAGAGGTTATACATACATGTTTCAGAATAGAAAAATAAAACTAAAAAAATAAGAATAAATATTACATTTTTATTTTCATTTTCTATATTTATTTTATTTCACTCCAATTTATTTTATTTCATTTCATGTCATTTCTTTCATTTCACTTTACTTTACGTCACTTCACTTCATTTTATTTTATTTTATTTGATTTCATTTCATTTCATTTTAGTTTAGTTCAGTTCAGTTCAGTTCAGTTCAGTTTAGTTTAGTTTAGTTTAATTTATTTTATTTTATTCTAATTTATTTTATTGCTTTAAATTTTTTTTTTTTTTCAAAATAAAATAGAATATGAGACAAAAAACTCATGAAAAGTATAAAAACGATTTTATTTAAAATCCTTTTTATACTCATATAGATTACACGGAGAATTATATCCAGCTAAAATAGAATAAAATGAAATAAAAGTTTTGTTGCGTTATTTTAGCGGCGAGCCTTAAAGACTCCATAGAGCATCATATCGTGGTACCATATTCAGTAAACAGTGATGGAAAATTCCTTTCACACAACCTACATCATCACCGCAAAAAACGTGCACTAACAACAGAGCAAATACATTACCATATCCCCTTCAAGAGTGAAACCTTTCACCTCACGTTAACTCCCAATGATGAATTTTTGGCACCTGGCTTGAAGATTGAATGGCGGTCTGGCAAGTTAACAAGGCCAGTAAGGAATTGTCATTTTACTGGTTCGCTAAAGAATCATTCAAAAAGCTCGGTGGCTGTCAGTAATTGTAAAGGATTGGTAAGTAGAAGTTCCAAGCATTTCACAATACTTGCATGTCGTTCTGACCTCTGAAGTTCAAGCATTATGTTAGCGAGAGAATATGCAGATGAGAGCGTTTTATTCATATAAAGGTAGAGTGCTTTGTAGGCAGTTTTGAGTGACCTGTGGAAAACCAAAATGGTTACGAAATGCCGGAACTTAAGTGTAGAAAAACTGACCTTTCGAACGAAGGCCCTTCGTCACTTTTTACGTTTCACTTCGACGAAGGGCCTTCGTTTGAAACATCAGTTTTTCTACTCCTACGTTTCGGCAATTTCGCAGCCCTCTTGGAGCTTATCAGCGCTAGATAATTTTTAGAAACCTTCAGGAAATGTTGAAGTACATACAGACACTATGTAAAAATTGTTTTATTTTCAGGCAGGCCTAATTCGGACCAAGGATGATAAGGATTATCTCATTGAACCTGTTGTGGGGGTTGACCGAAGCAAACTTAGTGGAAGATATCCTCACCTGATTTACAGAAGGTCTGTGGCGAACAAATTGGTAAAGAACGACACTGAGCCGGCGTGTGGTGTGACAGGTAGGGTTTGGGTAGGGGAAGAAGGCAGGTGGGGAGAGAGGAAGGAAAGTAAGAAGGAAGGGAAGGGAGGGGGAGAAGGAAGAAGGAAGGGAGGAAGTTAAAGGAAGGGAAGGGAGAACAGGGTGGGAGGAAAGGAGGGACATGAGGAGGAAGAAGGAGAGAAAGGGAGCCAAGATGAGGAAAGTTAAGGGAGGGGAAGGATAGGGGGACAGAAAGAGAAAGAAATGGTGAAGAAAGTGAGAAAGATGAAGGGCCGGACGATAATAGTGATAATACATAATTAACGCCTTAATTAAATATCATACCAAACTATAAAAAATAAAGACTTGATAAATTAAGTCTATATTTTTTCCCTTTAAAAGTGGAAGATGCACACCTTCGACCCGACATTCCAGAAACACCGGACAACACGGGAAAAGGATTTTATTTGAAAAGATCACGACGTTCTGTTAGCTTGATAAAACACGTTGAAGCGCTTTTGGTTGTTGATCAAACAATGACAGAATATTATGCGAATCGAGATTTAGAAACCTACCTTTTAACAATAATGAATATGGTAAGTTCGAATAGCATTGATGTAGTGGCATAGCATCCTTGCCTTATTGATTCCCATCACAAGGCCAAAAACCTTGTTTAGGTAGATAGCTTGAGATCTTGTGTATTAGTATATATCAACACCGCGCTATTACTTCCTGTACATTTCTACCTCTCCTTCAAATGTATCTTATGTTTGAAACGTTGGGTTATGAGCAGTAATCTCTTAGGTACGTTCAAAACTTCTAGGTCACACTATGTCTAAGTCACTGGCAGGTTGTACAATTCACCAATGGCTTCGAATTGCAGTCAGGTCGGCGATGAAATTTGCAGCAAAATCGCCGTTCAAATCGGAGTAATGAATAATGGTAGCTAAAATATCAAACAGGCCTTAACAGTTCACTCTATTTCAAGTTTTAATCCTTGGTCTGTAAGGCTACCAAGACCTCCTTTCATTTTTCATCAATGACGATGAACTGATTAAGTGGTTATACTGTATTGCAGTTGTTTTTTTTATGCTTAAAAGTCCTCATTCTTTAATTTATCTAGGTGACACTTGTCTTCAAACACCGGAGCATCGGTTCAGCCATCAACATCGTCCTTGTCAGGATGATCGTTCTTGACAAAGAAAAAGTGGTAAATATTCCTGGTGAAAAGTTTCCCCTGCCATTTTGCAAACCCTATACAGCTTATCTGATCACCGAGAATACAAGGTTACACCTGGTCTAAGTAAGGTGAAGGCCTCGATGAGATGAAAAGGGAAGCCATGGATGAGTGCCATTTTTGTTCACTTTTTAACTTAACCCAACTTCGTTACTGTTTATCGCGTTCGTTGTTGAAATGTGGACGAAAGGTCGAAGCTTATGCTCTTTCTAAAGGTTGTGCGTTTGAGCATATTCCGTAAGTGGTTTTGATTGGCTACAAAATGGATAGCCAACCAATTATTAGGAGCTCTGCTTGGCACATCGTACTTAAGAGCATTAGACACTGAAAAAAAAATACCTGAAGGCCACGTTCTACTATGTCGGATAGGTTTTTATGGCGATACTGAAGCAATACCGGATTGGCCTTCTATTTGCAGTTGAAACGCCATTATCGGAGCATGTGAACAAACGAGTATACATGCATTGAGTGTAGGGTACGTTTACATTATTTCAGACAGGTTTTCGTTTCCGTACAAAATAGCGCTGGGTACACCTTTCATTTACGTTTGGAACGCCATTTTCGAAGTGATTTTTGAAACGGACAGCTGTCCACCGCTCCACTTTTGAAGATATACTATTAAACGGTAACGAAACGATATCAAAAACCGAAAACCATAACAAAATGAGGCCACGACCAAATTATTCAAAATAAAGTTCACGGCATGCAGCTTGGCAATCACAGCTGTTATACATATTCTTAAATATGCTAGCAAGCTTCGTGACGATCCAAAAATTGTATTATACCAGATAAAGTTTCTTAACGATCCAAGAATTATATTATACCAGATAAAGTTTCGTGACGATGCAAAACGGTGTCTGGTAGGCCATTATCGGTGGGGTCTTTGCAATGGAGACCAGTTACACGATAACCTGTTGAATTTTGTATTCATACATGTTCTGGATAGGTTTTTACAATGGACCAGGAACCAATTCAGTATAATGCAAACGTAACCTTCAAGGTGACGCGGTTTACTTCAAGAACTATTTGCGGAGCACTCACTTAACATTTCAAGGTTAATACAGTCAGCTATATTTTATAAACTTAAAAATAAATTACTTTCTTTTCTGTTAGGATGGCTTGAATGTTACAAACCATGCCCGCAGGACGTTGAATAGTTTTTGCTCTTGGGTAAAAAAGATCAACCCTATTTCTGACCAAGACCCATTACATGCTGACGTTGCTATTCTTGTTACCAGGTAAACAATATCGTGATACTTGTTTCTTTATAACTCTTTCACTGTGTGAAACAAATAATCAAAGCTTATCCTTATGCGTTTGCACTTATCTTCGAGTTCCTTGTCAGATATAACTTACGTATTTTCTTCGACATTGGAATGTTTGCACTTTTTAGGAGAGATATATGTCGAGATTCGTACAAGCCTTGCCAGACACTTGGTGAGTTATAGTTGATTAGAAGCCACCTTTGTCGTCTCATTATGGTTACCAACCTAGCGAGCTTTCTGATATTCTACCAAACCACTACCAATCGCCAAGCCTACCGATCAACCAAACAATCGAACTAATAACAAACCAACAGCCAGCCGTCCAGCCATCTTACGCACCAACCTAGCAACCAATCGACCAACAAACCAACCAACTCACCAACCAACACACCGACCAACCAGCAAGCGACCAAAGAAGAAACCAACTTAACAACCAATCTACCAACCAACCAGCAGACAAACCAACAAACCAACAAACCAACAAACCAATCGACCAACCAACCAACCATCTAACACACCAACTAACCAACCAATCCACCAACGAACCAACCAACCAACCCGCCAACAAATCAAATAACCTTCAAGCCAACCAACCAACTATCTAACCAACCGACCGACCAACCAGCCAACCTACCAACCAACCCAACAATCAACCGATTATCCAACCAACCAATCAGCTGAACAACCACTCTAGCAAAATATCAACAGATCGACACGACCCAAAAACCAACATTTAAGTCACAAGGTATCTTAACCTTGCAGTATCACTGGCGTTTTTCCACTCTCAGGTTTGTCAAATATTGATGGTATGTGCGTAAGGGGGAGTGAATGCAGTTACAACGAGGACAGCGGCTTTCCACTGGTATATACTATCGCTCACGAACTGGGACACAAGTAAGTATATAATCTTTTTATAAGATTTTTCACTGCGGCTTGCTTTCCCATATTTAGAAACGAGATCTCTTGTTCAGGTTTCATAAATCACATAAAAATGCTTCCGCTTTCATCATAAGCTATTTAGCATCTACATGCAAATGAGATAAAAATTCAGTGTTTTATTTTGTAGCTGAAGAGAGAGGTGCAGGTTAGGTCTAACAGAACATTTATTTTGGGCTTTCTTCTTCTTACATTTACGTTACGCTAAAAAAAGTTTGTTTTTCGTAAAAGTCTAGGAATGCTTCACGATGATGACTATAGTAACTGCGCCAGATTTAGAAGTCACATTATGGCCAGCACCCTGATCGCCAATCCTTCACAGCATGCTTGGTCAAAGTGCAGTCGGAAAGCTGTCAAGTCCTTCTTCTAGTAAGTTTCACACATTATATGACAGGAA
>JBAHVQ010000504.1:517225-537357 GCA_036872915.1 Nanipora kamurai | reverse complement strand
TTCAATTATTGATGAAAACGAAAAAACGTGTTAAAAATAATCAGAGACAACAAATTGTTCATCAATATTGTTATAATGATGTAAATAGAGGTATACAAGGGTGAAACTGGTGTATTTAAACTTGACCCTGAAAAATTCGAAACCTCGCTAATTCGAAGTATTTTTAGTTTCCTTTGAGACTTCGAATTATCGGGGTTCAACTGTAGTTGTCAGCTGTCTGTAAATCTTCAGTAGGAATGCATACATGTCAAGTTGTTGCAGTATTTTTGGCTAGACATTCTTGCAAGAACATCATTATCGTGGATGGACAACATCAGGAAATGCGC
This sequence comes from Nanipora kamurai, assembly GCA_036872915.1. NCBI lineage: Eukaryota > Metazoa > Cnidaria > Anthozoa > Scleralcyonacea > Helioporidae > Nanipora > Nanipora kamurai. The sequence goes on along the minus strand of JBAHVQ010000504.1, from coordinate 537,031 downwards.
AATGAGGTTCTTTGTAGTTTCAACTACATTGTTCAGCTTTGATGAAACAACCACTGTTGTTCATGGTTGTTGGAACAGGGGAAAAATGACATTAATAGAGAAACCATGTTCAGTACTGTTAAGGTGTTTCTAGTTTGTTATGTTTGACCTTTTGAACAAGTTGTTACAGAATTGATGGTTTAACAATAGCTAGTTAACAACATTGTTATCGTTACTGAACAACATTGTTCACAGGGTACAGCACAGCAGTGCTGATGCCAGTGAACAACTGTGAACAAATAACATGCTTAGGTGAGTAGAAGTAATTATATGTACGTTCTATTAGCGAAGGCTCGGTAATGTGGTGGTATTAAAATGCTTCATGTATGTATATGTACTGTATTAGAAATCCAATTACTGACAGACAGGTGAACTCAATTAATGTACATGTAAGAAAAAAGATTTATTTCAGCTGATAATACTTCTTCCCCTTTCAACACAAGGTTAATCCTGACAACAGCGGTGACATTACTCCAGTATCAGGAGTAGTCAACTTTCAGAATGGTGAAGCAAATAAGAGCTTGGAATTTTCTATTCGTGCTGACTTAGTAAGTATCACAACAGATATTTGGGCCATTTACTTGGTACTGCTAAATGGATAGTTTCAACCATTAATCCCCTAACCCAGCAGGTCATTGTCTGTAGATAAGTGGCCAGCTGGCATCAGTGTAGCCAGAATAAGGTTAAGAGTAAGGGCTAGTTGGAAGATTGAGGAGGTAACCTCAACCTCCTAGTATTCTGAATGTTCAAATATTATCTCCAGTATCTCTAATCATCAATAAAACATGCATTACAGTACTACAGTAACGGCTGGATGGTCTGTCAGTTCCTCCCTTTTATGTAATTTGGTGATCAACATTCAAAATACTAGTCACAGATTACTTTGAATTCCATTATTTATATAGCTAATTGTTATTGACTGTAATACTTTTACTTAATGTTGAACACAAAGTTAGTTCATGTGGGAGCTTGGTAAATATCAGACAACTAGTGGACATTCGTCAAGCTCATTGTCTCAGAAAAACGATTTCTGAGCCCTAGATGGCAATTGAAACTGTAACCTTCTGATCACTGGTGAGACGCTCTAACCATGGAGCTACCATGACTCAGATAGTGAGCCATGAACTAACTCTGTGTTCAGCATTAAGTATTTCCATCATTATTATCATATTGTGACTTCCGCTTTGGCAGTACATATGACGAACCTGCACCCTAGCTCACCATCTGAGTCGTGGTAGCTCATTGGTTAGAGCGTCTCACAGGTCATCAGAAGGTTTCGGGTTTGATTCCCGTGTTGGTCTCAGAAATCGTTTTTCTGAGATAACAAGCTTGACGAACATCCACTAGTCATCCATACTACTTTTATTTAATTGGCCCCTGCACAATCAACTTCCAACACTTATTAATTTAATTTATTACTAAATTGCACTCTCTTTAGATAATAGAGCAAGATGAAGATTTTACGTTTGAGTTAATGTCTGTGTCTGGCGGAGGTCGTCTCAACACTAGCCTCACTCAAGTGCTTGTGAGAATTCTAGCCAATGATATTCCAGTCCGATTTGCTCTGAGCCAGATTGCTGTCCCGGAAAACCAGAGTCGTGTTGGTGTATGGATTTACAGGGGATTGGATCCAAGTGGGACAAGTCAGCTCACATCTGTTGATCTCACCAGCTCCGTGTCATGGTACTTAAGTTCTGATGTTGCCATAGCAAACGTAGATTTTCGTCAATCTAATGGCACTGTGGTGTTCAATGAGGGTGAAACCAGGAAATCGGTGACGATAGAAATCTTAGAAGATAGTTTGCCAGAGTTAGCAGAAAACTTTACAGTGCACTTGATTGGTTTGAGTTCTGATGTTACACTTGCTGCACCATCTGTATGTACCATTCAGATTCTACCGAGTGATGACCATGTAGGAGTGTTCAGGCTGTCTGGTAATGCTAGTATTACCGTTAGTGAAGATGGTACTGATAGTTTTGCAAGCTTAACCATTGAACGTATTGCTGGTAACTTCGGTAGAGTTGAAGTAACTTGGAGTGCAACGTCCAATATTAGAGAACTGTCAAACCAGGTGTCACCTACTAATGGTACCGTGGTGTTCGAAGATGGTGAACGTCACAAGGTAGTAAATATTTCAGTACGACAGGATTTGGTACCAGAGGAAGCGTTTTCGTTTGCAGTTAAACTGACTTTGGTGACCGATGGACGACTGATTGACGATCCCTCTGGGAGAGCAAAAGAGGTGAAAGTACAAGACAGTGATGATGTTTATGGTGTGGTCGAATTTGCTGGTGATTGGCATCAAACGTTAACCTTGGTAAGTCCGTGTTATACAATACTAAGTACGCTGTAGTTGTGCATGGTAAGATATATTTGACGATTTTTGCAAATCAGGAAGAAATACTTCAGACTATAGAAAGAAACTAGACTTACATTCGAGGGAGAACTATTCATAAACTTCTTAAACTTCTCTAAACATCTCTTAAAGGTAACAGCTCCTACATTCTGCACTTAAAGATGAAGTCAGTTTAATACTTAAGCATTATTTCATACTAAATGGCGTACATTGCATGTCTTTTGACGCAAACAGTTTGAAATCAACGATTTTGCCATTGAATTTGCCATGATTTAGATTTGATATCGAGTTTGATTACCACCAGGAGCTTTGTCATTTACGCGTCATTTGTATACCCAACACCCGCCATGCAAGAGCTAAAAGTTAAGTTCGACAATTTTGTGTTTTCTCTAGACTAGCCGTCTGCGGATGGTGCATTTTGTGGTAAACCGAACTGGCGGGAGTTTAGGCACAGTTGTAGTGGGTTACCATATAAAGTACCTGTTAGCCGACGGTAGTGACTATTCTTCTGCTGTCAGCATACCAACGTCTGGTTCTGTTTCTATGGCACCTGGTCAAAAGAATGCCTCAGTTAGTTTTAACATCTCACAAGAAGGATTTATTCCAGCCAACTCTGTTTTCCAAATTCAGTTGTCGTCCGTCAACCTAACACAACCAGGTTAGAAAAAGAAGAATGTCGTCGCGTAATACCAAGTTTTAGTTTACTTTCCATTAACACCGATTTTGATTTCGCCTAATTCCACGACGAAGCCCAAGTGAATTTGTGTGATCATGCAAACAAAATTAAATGTTTTTAATTCCACATGTGAAAATTACTTGAGTTTCACACATGCTCTTTCGCTTGTTCCAATTTCACATTTGAAACCTGGCACTGATAAGCAGTTTCTTATTAAAAATTTTTTTTTGACATAAGGATGCAATAAGTTTGTACTACGTTGACTCTAACCTTATCGCTTCTTTTTATCATTAAAGTCTGGCATGCATGTGAAATTCACTTGAAGATCGGTAAATAATTCCTTACGCTATGAGAAAAAGTATGGGGCAAAATTTTTTGCACTACTATTTTTTGGCCCGAGTGGAACCTTGGGTTCAGTATGGTATTCACCCTCGGTAATTAATCTCAATACGATAGCTGAATATTCTGAAGAGGTTGAGCAAAAAAACAGAATTAAAGGTTTGCATGGTTATAGATTTTGTTTGTGCAGCGAGTCAACGTCCATTCTTTTTAGGCAACACGTTGCTTCCCCCGATAACTCCGCGTTTTGGATCTCGAAGGACTCTAAACCTGACGGTTCACCCGCAGTTTGCAGATGGAGAAATAGGTTTTGAGAGAAACACGATTTCCGTACCGGAACCTGAGGATGGTCGACCAAAGGAAGTAAAGATAGGAGTGGTTCGCGATGGAACTCTATATGAAGCTAACTTACTTTGGAGTGTAACTGGGATTAACTCAACCGAAGATGTCAGGCCAACTGGGGGAAGCATTACATTTGGAAATGGTAGGATATAGTTGTCATGATTTAGGAATAGTTAGCAATTGAAACGATATGTCAGAAACAGGGATAATCTTGTGTACAGTATGACAAGCTTCGGTACTGCTTACTAAGAGCTTGTTAATGTATATCAGTTTTACTAATTACCTGTTAACTTCGTTTGTTAGGTCTGTACGGGAAAGTATAGCTATGCTTAAGGTTTCCGGTCAGGCCGAACGATGAAGGAGCGAAGTCTGTAGGACAAAACCGAGGGGGAAAAATGCACAAAAAAATGTTTGAACAAAGCTGTACACATTAGGGTAATTGACAAAAGGATACAGTAGTTTGCGATGGACGGTGATGGTCCGGTTGCATATTTTTAGTGGTACCAGGCGTTAAAAGGAGAAGAGGGCACCAATCTCTACTGTACCAATGGAATTAAGAAGTAAATTTTCCCCATTGCTGGTAATTTGTGGTGTTGTTACATTGTTACCTTTCTTTAGGTGTTGATTTAGTTAATATCACGATCCAAGTCCTTCCTGATTCAATACCAGAGCTAGATGAAACTTTTACCATTCAGCTGCACAATGTTTCAGAGCTTAATCAAAGATTACAACCTGGAACAGTAAGTTTAATGTTTTAACAACTTTGATAAGATTCTTTCTCCCAGATTCAAAAGATTCCGTTCAAAATCTCCGAATAGATATTCCGCTAACAGTAGAAATTTATTATGACCCCTGGCGACGTTTTTGAAGCTGTTTAAAGCACTTACAGCACATGTTTCATCAAGTTTCAAAATGCTCGCGCTGCTCGCTCAAATTTTTAATGTTCGTGTTTTAAACAATATTGTAGTTTTCACCGTTCGCGTCTACTTTGAGCTCTAAACTCCGTCGCTGTATGTTGGAATCATTTGCGAAAAGAATGTAAAAATAGGAACGTCTCTCTGGATGAATTTAGAACGTTACTAACAGAACAATGATTTTTCGGTTATCTTGTTAGTAGTTTAGATACTTGATGAAATTTTATATCAGTTGTAAGATTGGTTAAGTCAGTAGTATTGTGAACAATGAAAGGCTCGTTCTTCGAGCTTTGTGAAAACTCGGAAAAGTTGTGGGCTCCCCGACGAGAATCGAACCCGCATCTCCCGATTGCCGGTAGGGTTGTCTTACCACTGGACCATGAGGGCTAGACGCGGGTTCGATTGCCGCTGGGGAGCTCACAACTTTTCCGAGTTTTCACAAAGCTTGAAGAACGAGCCTTTCGTTGTTTATATCCAAGTTTGCAAAACACCTGCACCCTGCGCTCTGTAGATTGAGTTTGCTCATATATAGTAGTATGGTGAATAGGCTATGTAATTGTTTACTTAGAGTAGACAAGATACGGCCCCTTGAAAAGCAGGTGCTTAGAAGTTCTGAAGAGTAACCGTTGTAAAATAATTTTAAATAAATAAATATAAAGATATGACTAATACATGTTCGACTGGACTTTTAGTCTGAATTTACTTTAACCATCCCGCACAATGACAATCCTGGAGGAATTTTTCAGTTTGACAACGTCAAGTCTACAATTCTTACGGTAAGTTTCCTTAGCAAATCGCGATTATAGATGCTATAATTTCATTGATCATATCACATCGTTTCGTGTTATTCTTAATGTGCGCTGGTCATTAGTGTATATTGTTTACTGCATCGTATGTATTGTTTCATCTGAGCTGGTATCAGACTGCTGCTCTGATAGAGTGTTCGAGTGACTTGACGGAGAGTCCTCTTAGAATCCTCTGTAAGTGCTCGAAAGATTCCTGCGAAACAACTTAACCTTTATCCATGAGAGTGTACATTTTTTCAACTCTTTTTTTACAATCATCCTCCGCCTGGACCTGAGGATGATTCTAAAAAAGAATTGAAGCACTTCGTAGCCTCGTCGAACAGCTTTAGGGTATTGCGAGAATATTACGCGCACGTCGTCTGGATTCTCCAATGCTTTTCCCAATTCATTCGACAACTCAATTGGTAGAGTAGCGATCTGGTAGTGCTAAGATGCGAGCTCAAATACCACTCCCGTCAATTTAGTTTTTCGAGTTGATTTTTACAGGGTTTTATAGGGTAGGTTTATTATGAAATTTTCAGAAGTTTTTATTGTTGATGTTGATGTGACTGTTACTGTTGTCGTCGTGCTTGGATTTACCATTCGACCAATATTCAATGTATTCACGCAGGAGACAAGTGTTAGCCATTTCACTGTTGACGTAATCCGACTTGAAGGGGATTTGGACCGTCGTCGTGTTAAGATTGAGACAACAAATGGTAAGCAACGGAACATTATTACTTTCATTAGAACAAGTATCTAGGTACATAATTAACTTGGGAGGGAGTACTGTGAAGTGTCTTGTACTGGAGTAAAATGTCAAATGTAATCTTTCTCATAAAGTTTTACTGCTTTCTGGCGCAGTTTTTCCATGTTTGTGGTAGTAATGGAAGATGTTTGAACACCCAAATGACTACTCCACTGATTAAAGATTACTTTTATACGAATATATACTTGTCTTTCTAACCTTTTCGCATGACTTATTATACTTAGAGCAAAAGCACCACCTCGGGTCTTTTTCCCCATTTTTGGACAATCATTATATTTATGGGTGACGGTGACTACTTTAAGTTGGTGCGAGTTCCTTGCTAAGCCGATATTAATGCCAGGAGCTGGTTTTATGAAAAGGTGATCAACTTTAATCGTGATTATTGCTTAATTTTAATTGATGAGTATTGGAGCTGGTATGAGAATTAACTACATTTTGAAACCCAACATGTGAATAATAGTAATAGTGTTCATCTTCATATATTGAACTTGGCTCATATTTCCATTCCTAGATTTTGGTATCTTAGTTTTCTACTTGATTACTGATAAAAAAGAATTATTCACGGGTTAAAAAGACTATTTGTAATGAGTGTTACGGTTGTAAGGAGTTCTTTCAGCTCTTGGTACGGCTATTTCATACTCTATTTTTGTTAGGAAAAGACGACTTTAGTACGAACGGGCACGTATTGGAGTTTGCCAAAGGAGAAAGACGCCACAGTAGCACATTTTTTGTTAAAGATGACAACATTCCAGAGGTACCGTACCAACCTTTGAGTGAAGCAACGCGATTGGAGACCAGATAATTTAGTACACCTACTTTTATATTAGCACTTAGGGTATAGTATGAAACGTTTTCTCCTCTAAATAAAATTATGCATAGTTGAATTCTTGTGGTGGCATGCATTTATTTATGTATCAGAGGTCTTTATAAGGTAACTTTTCCGTTCGCCCAACTAAAATGTAATTCATAACGATTGTCTTAGCTTGCTACAAGCTTTGGATCTACAAAGAATGTGTTGAAGATACCCTTTGTAAGCTTTTCAAAGACTATGCAACCTAAATTAACTCCTTCTTGGACTACTTTTACCCGTCGATGAATTTTTTGAATTGAACCATCTTGTTGTGGTTATTGAAAGTGTTGTACTTGTAAGGTTTCAACCAGAAAAACACCTATTTTTATCTCGTGAAACATGTGAGTATCAATTCTGTCTAAGTTATTTGGACGCATAAAATGTGTCATGGAGAAAACAGAATATAACGTTCGCACTGATATCAAACGTAGAAAATACCGTTATCACTAACTAATTTAATGTTTACCGTTTGCCGTAAAATGCGATGCATGGCCTCCCTAGGTAGTTCGTGTAACTTTCTTATTCCTTGAATTTATGTAGCGACATCTATCACCTTTCAACCATGTTACTTTTGCAGGCAAACGAAACATTGACCTTCCGTCTCATGCCATTTGATCTTCCAGAGAGCAGTCTGGGTAATTTCACCGAGTTCAATGTGACCATTTTGGCCAATGACGATCCTAACGGGATTATCGTGTTTCTCAACACCTCCCTCTCAATAGGTATGTCGAAACATCCCGATAACAGTTTAGCTATTTATGCCTCGTGCAACATTGTAATTCTATCACTCTGATGATGTTACGTGTAGTAACGAAACGTTAGTATTAAAATACATTTCAAAGTTATGTTTTGTGATCAATATGGCTCTGCTTAAGGCTATTTGCCGGGCAATAATATTCCTCACTCGACATCCCGATAACTGTTAAAAGATTTAATTTTCCCGCTGGATTTATTTTTTTTCTGTTTTTAAATTAATTTTCTCATACTTTTAACTCTTGTACATTGCTTTCGTCAAAAATTCCGTTTCCGAATTATTTGATCTGTAGTTATTTGATAATATCACGCTGTAATTTTTTTAATATTCAGGAATGCCACTAGTTAGAATGGTTGCCCGAAAACAGTATACACCCGGAAACTTGCCTCATCAGCTAAACTCTACCCGTAATGACTCAGAATGTCCTCAGAGAATTAAGCTGAGATTTGAGTTGTAATCTTTTCAAATTCTTGTTTTTGATTTTCTGCTCCGATTATTAAACAGTTGAACTTAAAGATGCCCAGCAAGTAGCACGTATTTTCTTGGAACGAAAAAGAGGCCTGTTTGGTGACGTAATTGTATTTTGGAATGCCACTACCGAGGCAGAGCCACCGTCGGATATCTCACCAACGTTTGGAAATGTGACATTCATGGCCGGGGAGAAGTTTAAAATATTGGAAATTATTTCTCTGCCAGATAATGTGAGGAATTCATATTTTTGTTAAACTTGAAGAGTTTAGATGATATAGGAAGCATCAGTCTTTCTCACAGCAAAGCACGAAATAAGCCGAAAGAATTAGAAAAAAGGTTTTAATTAACTAACGTTTCGTTGCATGTTCTGAATTAAAACTTTAATTCTATACCCTTATTTTCTGTTTTATGCTTGGCATTGATATTTGTCGTCAGCTTGAGGTTTCCTCAGTTGCAATAATATGGGAAGCATGGCTCACATGGTCAACTGTGGAAAAAATTTCTCCTGGCACGTGCGCGATTTGATCCGTCGACACCTTTACTATTGTGTTTACAGTTTATAGCCTATAATTTATTCAAACGCCTGGTGGTGATAGACAGATCTATCTCATAATGTTAGTCGATTGGCAAATCTGGAGCTCATTGCACTCACTCCGAGATACAGAGAAACACATTTAAAGAGAGACACCCCGTCGTAGTCATCATTATCATCATTATCACCATCGTCAAAATTGTATTCATTACCACCATCATCTTCATCATCGGCTTGGTCATTTTCATTGTGATTTATAATCTTCATTAACATCGTCACCGGTCATCAACATGTTGCGGAAAATATTCCTATCTGCGGCTCAGGAATCGTTTGTTTTTGGGTTTTTTTTTTGAGATTATGGGCTTGACGAACGTTCACATGTCGTCTGAGATCACACTAGGTCCCTGTGACACGACACGTCTTTTTAAAAACGATTTATTTTCAGAACTCAAGTTTTAAAACCTTCGCATACAATGACGAAATCACAAGTCCCTGTCTCTAGGCTCTCTGGCGCCCAAAACGTCATCAATCACGCCACGCTCGCGTGATGCTCACGTGGAAGCGTCACAGTCCCACATGCACAAAATAGTTTGAGTTCAACATTTAAAAAGAATTCTGAGCCCCAGAGGGCCCTCGTCAGCAAGGCCATTACTATTACATTATCATTTCATTATCATTATTGTAATCGTCATGGTTGCCATTATTTAGCATTCAAGTTCTGTACATGTATTTCGCTATAATTCTATAATTGTCATCAAATTTATTGTTTTAGATTCCCGAGGAAGACGAACATTATACCTTAAGGTTAATCCAAACTGAAGGCGGCGCCAAGATTGGCAGCCCACGTGAAGTTACTCTCACAATTCTGAGAAACGACGATGCCATAGAATTCGCTGCACCTGCGCACGTGAGGGTATATGAAGGACACTATGCCAGCTTAATTGTACAGAGGAATGGACGTACTCAGGAACATGTACTTGTAAACTATACGACCAGGGATGGATCAGCCACACTGGCAGACAGTGATTATGAGCCCGTGAGAGGGCAAGTCTCGTTTGCCAGCGGAGAAGTACAAAAAAATATCTCGGTATTCATCCCAGATGACAATCAACCAGAAAGCGATGAAAATTTCACGATAGTACTGACGTCATCAACCGGAGACACAGCCATTTACGGAAACAGTGTTGCCATAGTAACTATTGCGGCCAGCGACGACCCCAATGGAATCTTTCATTTTGATGGCAGATCTGATCTAAATAAAACAGTAAATGAGCGGGAAACTGTAAGCTTCAGGTAAGTGTACGTTTATTGTGTCTTCATCATACATTTAGAAATTAAGATCTTCACACTTATTATATGATAAACATTTTAGCTTATTTATAATATTTTGGAAATATTTTTATCGTTTTTAGATCACTTTTCACTCTTTAATCATCTTAAGGATATACACTGACCACTCTAACATTAAGATTTTTAAATATCTTAAAGATAGGAAATGGGAAGATTAATTAGGAGAGTGTCGGCAAGAATAGCCATGATTATATTGATAGGAAGTGAAGATTATAATGGCAACAGTGGCTTCAAGACTAGTTCGCGTAAAAAATCCAACGACGTTTCTCTTATTCACTGTTTCTCTTAGCCATTAAACTTTCGATAGGTAGCAGAAACAGAACTGTTGAAATGCCCTAGCTACAAGCCTATCTTGAATTTGATATTTCATCCGTCATCAGAGCACTGCATGGTAAATGTGCTTTGTTAAGAACGTGAGAGATGATTTTTAAACACATTTCCATTTAAGGTTTGGGCGAATAAAGCATGGGATTCTCTTACAAAAGTTTGACAAAAGTTCAACAACAAAATCAGTATTTCAAGGGAGAATTTATACCAGCATTGTCGTATTTTATTCAGATATTTTTTTCTCTTAAATTTCTTGAATAATTAATTAGTTAATGAAGCATAATCTCATTTTGCGTTTCCTTTAAGGGTTGTCAGAGACCGAGGTATATTCAGTATAGTCAGCGTTCTCTGGCAGATTTACCAAATTTTTCCAAATGGTTCGCGTCTGATGCTAACGTCCGGCGATTTTGAGCAAACATCCGGGACTCTGGTTTTCGGGGATCGCGTTCAGGCGAAGGACCTTGAGCTTAAAGTATTATCAGACGAGCTGGCAGAATATGAAGAAACTTTTGAAGTCATTCTTGTGAATACTACAGGTACGCATTTAGATTTTTGCCTCTAGCTAAAAACTCAGTCGAGGTTCGGCAATTAACCAATTCTGAACCGTTAAAACTTAACGACTATTATGCAAACCAGCCGTTAATTTAACGCCTTTATGATATTTATAATATTTATAAATTTAACGGGAGTCGGCAGCTGGCAAACAACAATTGTCTTCATACTCCATTATAGACTGAGAAAAACACAGGAAATTGAAAAGGACGTCCGTGAAATGTTTTTCATGTATGAGCCCGCGCTCATATTGATCGATCGTTAAACTTTAGCGCCATGTTGTAAAATCATTCGTTAAATCACTGACTTCTGGCGTTATTTAATGGCTTAACGGCGTAATTGCCTGACCCTGGAAGTGGTTCATGTGACGATCAGTTCTGGCGTTATTTGACGGCTTAACGGCGTAATTGCCTGACCCTGGAAGTGGTTCATGTGACGATCAGTACTGACAAACTCGAGTGAGATTTAAACTTTCTCCGTGGGATTTACTTTTCTTTTAACTTTAGCGATTGAAATTTCAATGTAATTATCCGCAATTCCAGTCTTTCTTGGCTTAGTATTAGGGACCAAATGTTTAAGATTGGTAATCAATCTTTTGATTAATCCATCAAAAGAAAAAAAAGATCTATCTAAAATGATTCATTTCGATTGACTTTGGAGTGAAAAATGTCTTTCTCACCAAAAAAAAATAATAACTTCGATGATTGAAATTTTCAATCTTTTGAGTTAAATGGGTATACCAGTTAAGCCATCGAGCCCATTGCACGATAAAAAATATATCACTGTTGTCCAATTAAGCAACGAGGGATTTTCACAAGATTCTCTCATTTGACTCTGTAGCTTGAAAGAAGGATTGTATCTTTTTGCCATATATTTCGAGAGCTATTATCAGTATATGTGTTCTGTTTCTTTGAAATATTGTATGAAGCTTATGTTCCTTCATTTCCTAGGAGGGCATCCTGGCCCAGGTGGTGAAATTTCCTCAAATTTTACGGTTGCTTACGTAAACATCCCCACCAATGATCATCCCTATGGCTTGTTCGCATTTGGCACGGGTTCGCTGGACGTAAGCGTTGCCGAAGATACGAGACCTGGGTTTGAATATGAAGCCATTGCTAACCTTACAGTCCTGAGAAAGCGAGGAATCGACAGAAATGTCGCGGTAAGTAGGGATTGTGGTGAACTTCAAGGGTACTATACAAACCGTTGGGATAGAACTCGCACACTACTTTATGTGTCCTTGTAATTCTAGCAACCCCTTGGTAAAAAGCTAAAAGGATGATGGACAGCATAAACTGATGTGAGAAAAAACGTAAAAGTTCGAGCACAGAGTTTCGCTGTCTGACATTGATTTAGTAACTTCCCTGGTAAACCGAAAGTGATCCAATTGCTTCGTTTGAAAATTGCCCCAGTGTAAACGTTCGAAATTGTTTTCACTCATTAAATGTCACGTGTAATTTACGTAAGTTTATAACGGCTTCTCAATCCTTGTTAAGGTGTCATGGTGCATTTACAAAACAGACGGTGCCGCCAACTTGGGTGACATTTGGGATCTTATCTTTCTCAGTACGACTAATGGACCAGGTGTCAATGAAAATGTTGGTATGAAAAGACCTCATACTGGCAGTAAATCCTTGCAGTTCACTGGATTGAATGGTAAGCCAAAATGGGTAATTTAGTTAGAACTCGTACCATGTTTTATGATTTTTAAGTAAAGACTATGGTTAAATATCGTGGTTGAACCGCTGGTGGTATCATTGTACATACAAATGGACAGCATACGAAAGTCATGCCGGCACGTTATGGATGCAGAACAGAACCAAACTTTTACGACTGTTATTCATTTTGCATACACACACATGACAGGTATCTGAGGTATTTAACCTGGGCAAGAACAGGTTTCAGCCCCTCCAAGGTGCTTAATTGGGGCACCCTCCCTGGCGCTTAGTTGTGGATGTTGAGGTGCGTAGCGAAGCAGTAAAGACGAACTGCACACGATGAGTGGATAAAATTGATAAAACTGCTGAAAAAAATTGTGATACAAAATAGTCAACGGAGAGGAAGAAGGGTCAAAGTCATCGTCTTCGCTTGAACCGATTTCACAAGGTGAATAATGTCAATTTATTTGTTCTTTAGATTCTTTTGCTGTTGTAAACTCCGTCAAAAATGTCCCAGTCAAAGGATTTACTATGAGGTATGAAATATAGAAACTTGTTAAGGTGTCTACCTTTTTAACCAAAGAAGCAAATTCAGATCATTTCTTAAAACCAAGCATTTTTTATCTAAACCTAGTGCTTGGGTGAAGCCTGAACGTGGCTTCATCGGAACCATTCTTGCTAAAGTGACGACATCCGGCACACCGTACAAACTCTTCATCGACACTGGAACAAACGTCTCTTTAACCGTAGAAATACGGACGACAGGGGACCAAGTTATGACTGTATGTAAATTTGTAAGTTCATTTTATATTTTGGCACTTGTAAGATAATCCCCCAGTCCTTTATCTGTCTTTATTAAATCTTCTTTAGGGTTCCATTTCTTTCTTCCATCCTCACGTCCTTCGTTCTTTTCCACTTCTCCCATCTTTCCCCTTTCCTTCTCTTCTTTTACTTTCGTTTCCTTTCCTTCCTCTTCCCTCCTTTTCTTAATTCGTTTATTTATTTTTTTAATCCATTTGCCAATAAATATCTGAATGTAACGGTTTTAATCTTTATCAGGCGACAGTAGACGTGAACAACAAAATACTCGATGGTTCTTGGCATAACGTTATGGTTGCAATTGACAGTGAAACTGGTGTTCTATTTTATCTCGATGGAGATCGCATCGGGACCAACAGGTTTCTTCTTACTCTTACTTATGCCACAAACAATTAAATACTTCGAAATAAACATAAACGGTTACGTTTACGACGAAAAGTGATAGATATTATAAATAGCAGCTTTTCGTTGAACATAAGCGGGGGAAAAGTAGGATATATTAAAAGAATTAAGTTACGAAATGACCTTCAGTATTAATTTGGGGTCCCTTCTTGGCAAGTAAAATTGACTGGCGTTAGCCAGGTAAAATCAATAAGTTTCCAAACGGCACCCGTGGCCAACACGTGGTTAAACCGCCAATCGTATACAGGGTGTATCAAAAAAAACGAGACCTTTAGAAATTAGCCAGTTGTTATAATTTCAATGCCTGATCACTATGCTAAGCCCACAGGTGCGTAAACATGCACAATTTAATCGAATTTCATGCATGGCAAATTATTTTTGCTGTTAGAAGTTATTTTAAATTCCCAGGAGCAGAAAAGCTTGTGCTTGTAACAAAGATATGTAATATATGCACGTAGCTGACAATATTTTACGCAGCCATAGGCTTAGCATAGTGATTGGGCATTGAAATTATAACAATAGGTTAATTTCTAAAGGGCTCCTTTTTTTTGGTACACCCTGTATATACATACGATTGCCGGTTAAAGGAATCTGCCGATTAATTAGGTAATATAAACGAAACGTTCATTAGGGAATTATTCAACAAATAATAAACTAGAAATTCTTGTGATACTACAGTTTACGAAGGCGAAGCACTAGGTAACACTTGGTGAAAAGCTAGGCCTTTAAAAATGACAAGTAACGTTCCCAGTCAGACTGCTGCCTTTTTATCACACTACGTGTGAGTGTACTGTTTTGTGATATACTCAATATTCGTTTAATTTTTCTTGTTTACAGTACTGTGAAATTCTTTGAAATCGTTGATGATGAGGGAGACTTGTATCTTGGAGCTTCAAGACGAAACGAAGACCAGTTTCGAGGGCTGCTTCAAGATGTTAAAATCTTCACCAAAAGTCTTCAAGAAAGGTGCGTTTTACCACTTGAAGGACTTTTGCTATTTCTAGAAATCCAACTAGATCGAAAACTTCGCCGCAACCAGATAATTTGTGCACGTGATTCACTTTGACAAGGTTCTGGGCCGGAGAATGTGACATTTTGTTTCGGGGTTATGGCGTCACAAAGGGAAGTTTTAACTTACGTGTTGATGTTAGTTTGGTCCCATAAAATCCTCTATGTTTACCTCCAGCTTTGTACTAAATCACAGTTCCTGCTAATGTTCATCTTTTTGGACCCAGACCCCCAGACTTAATGGTTTCAGCTGCAAATTATCTTGAAAATAGTCGTTTTTAACGAGTATAAATAGTCCTTACTAATTATATTTGATTTTACAATAAATTCAAAATAATTGGATATTTTAGACCCCTTTTATTTTTCTCTGTTAACTTGGTTAACATTTAGTGTGGCATTTTTGTGAATGAAAACGTTCTTGAAAAATCTTCATGCTGTCATTTCTGTTAAAAGTAGAACATAGATTTTCATGATTGAAATATGTAGTCAAAAGTTGAAGTAAGGTCGTAGAGGAAACCTATCAGAAATAGTGTTTAAACTAACTTCCACTAACTATGAACTGACCAAAAGCATTATGACCACCGTCGCAAACTTTACAGCCGCCATAAGTGAACCAAGCCCTCTGAGAAGAAAGTACTTTCATTGCGACGCTTCATGTAATATGTAAACAACGAGTCTGAGTGTTTCATCAGGCGATCCAAACACTAGAAAACATTATGAAACACGAGCGCGAAGCGCCAGTGTTTTATTGTTTTCAAGTGTTTGGATCGCCTGATGAAACACGTCAAATGAGTTGTTTACATGGCATCTCAAACGAAAACTGATTTCATTGGCTGATCACTTTAGAAAGCATTTGCAAGCATGCCCTCATGGGACAGAACTGAGTAGGGCGTGTAAAATTTATTCGCAAAATTACAAACCTTGTCTATTTGACGATGAGCGAAGAGGAAGGCAGGCCGTTTCGTTTGCCAAAAAGTTCAGTCGAAGAAGACGAAGCCATCAAAAATGCGATTCCTGGATCTACTCGCTACAAAACGAAGTGGGCAGTTGAGGTGTTTCGCGAGTGGCAAACTGCGAGAGGACAGGGAAGTGATGAGGCTAATGGCTTACAGGATATTAGTACGTCGGTCGAGTACTTCATTGCCGAAAGCTTGGCCTGCTGGTTGGGAAAATTCGTGCAAGAGGTAGTTAATAAAGAAGGAAAAAGGTATCCAGCTCGTACGCTATACGGTTTGATTACTGGCATCAAACGATTTCTTGGAAAGAAAAATGTTTTGTTTAATTCGTCGGATAAGTTGGACGACCGGTGAGTGTCATTCAGTATTAAACGTGTATATACAACACTATAAGTATGCATTGCAGCTTGGCGGCTGGGAGGTATAACATTTTATTATGTATAGAAGAAAGCTACAGGTAAAAGGAATTAAAACAACATATTTTGGTTTTGATTGATATAGCTTTTAGAGGTTTAGACAACTACTGGATTGTGAGATGAAAATGAGCACACAAGAAGGCGTCGACCTCGCTTCAAAGAAATGTGAGAAAGAGCGTATTACTGAGGCGGAAGAAATGTTTTGGGCGAACGATCTACTGCGAAGTTCCTCCTCCCAAGCTTTGTTGAATACTGTGTATTTCTACAATGGCAAACTGTTTGGTCTTAAGAAGTGCTGAACATAGACATATAACTTTAAATAACTTTAAAATCGGTGGAAATTTTATAAAGTTTGAGGAGAATGTTTCGAGGACCTTCCATGGAGGCTTGAGTGATTTAAAATATGAACCACGAGTAGTCCGCCATATCTGACACGAAGAGGGCAAGGAACACAAAACGCGATGTTTAGTTGAGATTTACCAGCTTTATATTGGCTTAGCAAAGGTTAATAATAAGAATGGTAATGCTTTTTACTATAGGCCTGAGATTAAACAGTTAGGTTTTCGTAAAAGTCCAGAGTGACATGTGCGACCGCTTTATTTGAAAAAGATATCGACGAAAAACGTATCGGAGACAGAACTGGCCATAGGTCTAATGCTCTACTTAGATATGAGAAGAGTAGTTCTGAGCAAAATGAATCTGTTTCGCGTGTTTTAGGTCCTGTAGCATGTAAGAAAGTTAGTGAAAGCAACGAAAAATGTCAGAGTGATTTGAATGATTTAGATGCGAGTGTTCAAAGTCAGGTTAATTTTCAGAATTCTGTATTTAACGATTGTAATATTACTTTTTGGGTGAAGAAGGATTGAGTTTGTGTGTAATTGAACTATTGCGTTGTTGAATAAATTGTTGACTGTTGTGTGTAAACTTGAATATATAATTAGGATCTGAGCAATTAGATGAAAAGCGTTTTTATCCAATAAGTGTGGTGGTTTATGGTTTTTAGGGTGTTTTACTGGGGTATCCAACCTCAATCATGTGGTGATTTAGGGTGATCTAAATCGATCTAATTTGCTCATGAATTATTAATGGTTCGAGATGTTTTTATGCTTCAATTTTGTTGTGTTTTAGTGAAGTCAAAGTTATTGCTCAACCAGTCTCAGACGTCACACCTATTAACGGATACTTAATTTACCCAGAGTCGGTCTCATCGCATGTTGTCTCCATATCAACCGTTGACAATACGTTTACAGAAGACGAGAAAATATTTTCTGTGATTTTGGTCAGCAGTCGTGGTGGCGCGGACATTGACAATGCCAAAAATTCAAGAGCAAGACTAACAGGTAGATTGGGTAATAAGGGAGGATACCTTGGTAGATGTCGGTTAGTGAATTGTAAATTACGATCGCTAATGGCCCTGATATTTTTCTGCGCTTGAAACTCAAACAGTATCGTTTATGCTGGTCATTCATAGTGCTGGCTCAGATCCAAATTTTCCCACGTTTGGGCCATTCAGTAGATTTTCATGTACATTTTCAAAGGAAGGCACATTTAACCTTTTACAGTAATGGCCGAAAATACGCTCTAACCAAGTGAGAATATATACGCGTATATTTCATTCCATGTTGGACAAAACTGCAAGACAGTGTTACATGACCTGCTGTTCAACTTCTTATAAAACTTTCTGTTTTAGTTCTAAAAAGTGATAACGCCAATGGATTATTCGCCTTTGATTCTCGTCAAATGCTGTCAAGAATCGTCCAAGAGTCCGTGGGAAATATCAGTCTCCAAGTAGAGAGGATGCTGGGGTATCGTGATCAAGTAACGGTCGAGTGGGAAATTATAAACGAGAGAGGGGAACGGGCGAGTGAAGACTTTGTTCAACCGTATGGTAGCTTGGTCTTTCGTGATGGAGAACGTGAAAAGGTAAGATGGTTTAGATAACTTTGACGTCTTTTTATTAGCCTAGAGAAGGCTCTTCTTGGGGATTGGGGGTGCGGGGATTTTTTTTCTTTACGACTGGTGAGAAACGTGTGCGGTGAATTGTTTGTCTTTGGGATAATGAAACATAAATTAAATGAGAATTCCAACGTCCTTGAAAATCCTTGGAAGAAATATAAATTGAAAAACATAAGACCAGGAAAGTTCTGAAGAATGTATAAAGACACTTGAAGTTCATTTGCTTATGTTGGAAGTTGCAGCTGGATACCGTTGAAGTTTTGTTCGAAAATATTAATCCGTGTTCAGGAACTTGCGAGTTCAGCATCCGTCAGGAGTTCGGAGTTTTTCCTGAGAAGCTCAGACAAGAGAAGCCAACACAGCTTTACTGGCAAAAAACAAACAACTTTTGTTGAACATTCTTGAGTTTCTTCAATATTGCACTCACATACACTCCGTTTTTAGCGATGTCTTTTGATATTTTTCCCGCCGTAAACTGTAACTGTAACTATCGTAGTAATGATATAAAGTAGAGTGCTTCATCGGTAGGTTTGAACGATGGGTATGAAGCCAAAAGGGTCTGAAAACTACCGATATTTTGGATTAAAAAAATTGACGTTACGAGCGAAGGCCCTTCGTCGAAGAGAAACGTAAAAAAAAGTTTTGGCTTTATACCTGTGACTATTCTATTCACTGCCGTACCGCTGAACCATGACCTTAGATCTGTTAATATTAATAGAAATAAGATTATTATCATGTGCTGATAATAAATACTTAGCTCCATTACTGGACTTTGACTATTTTACTCTGGCTAACACCAGACAATGTTACTCGCCAAAGGGAGTAATCTGGTAGCGAAGGGGTTTGCAAAACATTTTAATTGTTGAGATTATTACAATATGATAATATATTATTAATAGTTATGGTAATTACCTACCATAGTATATTGTTAATGAATATTAATATTATCATAATTAAAATGTAAGTTTCAAAAATTATTTCAGACTTTGACAGTGATGGTGAGCAACGATAACAAACCTGAATTACTGGAAAGGTTTACGTTAAGTCTGGTTTCAGCAAAGTCGAACGATGGCAAACTTGAGAGCACTCCAAGAAGCGGGGCCAGTATCAGTGCAGGATTGTCCGTGTGTAATATTACTATACAAGAAAACGATGCCCCATACGGCTTGATGCAGTTCTCCAGTTTTCCACCGAGAAATGGAAGTATCATACCATTGACGAAAACTTTTCGTCTGGATACTAGAGAGAGCAATGGTGTTTTGAGCCTGTACATCGTTAGAGCCCAAGGAACGCTGGGTATGTGTGGGAACTTTGGAGAACTTCAGAGTTGTTTCGATTGTTTGTTGACATCATGGCTGTCCCAGTGGACATCCTCATTATCATCATTATTATTATTATTAATATCATCATCATCAATATCATCATCATCACCATCATCATCATTATCATCACCACCACCATCATCATCACCATCATCATCGCCATCATCATCATCATCAATATCATTATCATCATCATCATCATCAATATCATCA
>JBAHVQ010000504.1:469761-496829 GCA_036872915.1 Nanipora kamurai | reverse complement strand
AACATGGAATGTAGATGTTTTGAAAGAAGGCCATTCGTTAGGGAGAAACGTTAAGAGAATAAAATACAGGAACTTATGTATATACGTTTCTCTTTGACGAAGACCTTGCGCTCGCAGGTCGGAATTTACAAATCATGTTAAAAAAACATGTATGTATACAGCTGTTTTAACGTTGAGAGTTTATTTGATGGTAAGTGAGGAGGTAAAAGACCATAGACGGGACACAACAGACGCGCACACGATAGACGTTGAGACGATAGACGCTGAGACGATAGACCCGTACACTATAGACGACAGACGCAAAACTATAGACGATAGACGCGAAGACGAAGAAACTTGGCCACATTTTTCCACATGTACGTTATCCAGAAAAACTGCTAATTGTCAAATGTTACATCTTGAACTTTGTTTATACGTTTTCACGAGAAATACTGTAATCAATTTTAATCAGATACTGAACGAGAAGTTGGACATTAGACAGTTAATGTCGTTCGTTGTAGAGTTGTATAACAACCATCGGAAAATCTTCAATAATGTTTAAATCTTCTCGTGTGTCGCTCCGGCTTTTTGGCTGTTGTAGATGCTTTCGAATATTTTACATGTATTGACTGTGTTTAGCAGAACAATGTTGAATTTGGTTCCGGTTTAGTCTTCTCTGTAGGAATTCAAAGTTCTTTTGTTTTTATTTTAGGATTTCTTTACCTTTGTTTAAGTTTTAGTAATTAGGGTTTAATATGCGAATAAATAATTAGATAGGACGATAATTAGACGATAATATGCGAATATTTGATGAGCAGAGACTTATAAAATGGACAAAAAAATACGATTGTAGTTAGTTACTTTGAGGGTGTTCTTATAGTCGGCGATAAAGTCAGTAAAGATATACTTTCCGTATAAAGTTTATTTAGTTCTTCTGAACATATGTTTGCATAAATCAACCCAGAGGCTACACTCCAAAAAGTTAATTAAACAGCAAAAATTAACTTTAACAAATATCGAATGCTCCCGAGATAAAAGATAATGTATATTTCCAAAATATTACCCTTATCTTCTTCACTGTATAAAACCTTGTCTGTATGAAAACATTATTTGCAGAACGTAACAAGGCAAGTTATTCAATTGAGAGCACGAGATGATAACATTCCAGAAGGCAATAAAGTCTACCATATCTATTTGCTGTCAGCGGACAATGGTGGGGTTGTTGGAAGTGAAGACAGTGTTGAGTTACGTATTGATGTCAATGATGATGGCCATGGGGTGATGGCCGTAGATCCTGCCACGTCGTTGGTCTATGTCGGTGAACCGGACTTACCTTCCTATAATGGACAAGTCATCATCAGGTAAAGCATGAATCGTCATCATCCAGTTTATCAAACCTATACTACGTTGGAGAACATTTTAAGACGTGATTCAAACTCATTACCAAACCAGCGCGTTGACAAACTTTTCCTCTGCGGCATAAACAAGAATCAAAGGTTCGATCAGGATGAGATCGTTAATTTCGAGTCCATAATGTAGAAGTAAGGCTTCCTTCTTCATCAAAGACAGATCTTTGTCACTGATTGAGAAAAAGGGAAATAAAGTGTGTGGAGGGGGATGCAAGAAAAGGAAGCAAGTTTTAGGCAAATTTTCACCCGTCTCCCAAGAGATAAATGTATAGAAATGCGTAGAAACACCTGTGAGAGCCCGTTTTGTGAAGCTTGGGGGTCATACTTTTTGCGAGGTGTGCGAAGAAACGGGCCTAGGGTAGTAACCGCTACATTCTTCTAAAATCCACCTATTCTTAAAATCCTTTTTGATAAAGCTAATTAAAATTTCGTTCAGTGTCCTTCGTAAAATTGGAGCTTATGGAGAAGCCCTGGTGGACTGGGAAATCGCATCAGATGATCGGGTGCTCGGTAAGGCGGCGGAAACATTTAATCAGACACGAGGAACAGTGGTCTTTGGTGATAGTGTGAAAATAAAAAATATTTCTTTGCAAGTAAGTAGAACCTTTCAAATGTTAAGGCGTAAACAAAAATAGTAAGAGAACGCAAACAGACAAACAAAGAAAGACAAAACAAACAGACAAATAGCGACATCTATTTCAAGTTGGTAGGAAAAATTTTAATAAACTATAAATTTAATATAAACTATAAATTTAATAATTTAATAAATTATAATATTTAATCGTATTTTCATGCGCTGTTTCCACGCTAACACACTGCTTTCCTTTTTTGTTTCTATATTTTATCTCTTCATTATGTATTTATCACTTTCAAAGGTAAAACAAGACTCTTATCCGGAAGAGACTGAGAACTTTACATTTAGTATAACTGGATCTCATCACGCCGGTCTTGACCAATCTGCATTACAGTCGGCAGTAATTGTAGTGTCCAGCGACCATCCTTATGGTGTTATTGAGTTTGATGGCGCAGCGTATCGTAACGTTTCTGAAGATGTCGGTCAAGTTACTTTGAATGTAAGACGGGATAAAGGACACACAGGCAGATTGCTGGTCACAATAAACGTGGAAACAAGTAGCGCTACCGAGGGAAGAGACTTTCAAGTTACACCAAGAGGTATTTGACTGTGAGCTATGTTATGTCGGGAGTATTATTTCAGTGAAAAATGTTTCTGTTTCTCCAGGAAAGTATGATAGGTTGAGATTGCAACATGCGCTTAGAGGTAGAAAGTGAAAAGATTGGACGAGATGAGATGTGGTGCATTGAAGGGAAAGGTGGGATTTGGTAGAACAAATTAGTGCGAAATAGGATGGGATGATTCGGGATGTGATCGACTCAGATGATATGAACTATCATGAATATGACTTAGAGTCTAAGGGTACGTTTACACATTACGATTAATTGGGTAGATTTCTGGTGTAGATGCATGGTGATTAACAAAAAGTAGGTTAATTTGGGCTCGAGGAAAGTTCTGTTGACTGCTTCTGAACTTAACATGTACCGAAGCCAAGAAAAACGATTTCTGAGTCTCCGACGGGAATCGAACCTGCTATGACCAGTGAGACGCTCTAACCATTGAGCTACCAAGACTCAGATTGTGAGCAAAGGTTCTGGTTTGTTACATGTGCAGCCTACATGTATGATAATGATAATAATGTATAAGAATTTATGTATGATAATACGATATAATTATGGCCAAAATCCTACCCACGCAAATTTTGTGGAAGTGCACCTCAGCTCACCGTCTGAGTCTTGTTAGTTCACTGGTTAGCGTTTCACCGGTCATCAGAAGGTTGCAAGTTCGATTCCCGTTTGGGGCTCAGAAATCGTCTGGCGTTAGCCGGAGTAAAATACTAAAGTCTCCATAGGTCACTGAGGACCTATACGGCCAGGAAGGAGTTAAGGAGATAGGATTTAAACCCTTGTTAACCCTTTCGTGGCCGAGGACTTTCCCCTTGACAAGTAAAATCGTTTGGCGTTAGCCAGAGTAAAACACTAAAGTCTCCATAGGTCACTGAGAACCTATGCGGACAGGAAGGAGTTAAGCTTAATGCAATGCTTTTCTTAAAGTTGTCTTTCTTACTTTGACTCAAGTTTTAACCATTGACGATAAACAAGATGGCGGTTCACTCAACGTCACAATCCTTCCTGAGGATGTTCCAGAATTAAGGGAATCATTTACAGTGAGACTGGGTGACATTCAAGTTATTACATCCAAGCAGCTGAACTATGGTTACAGAAATGGTCTTCAGGTGGACATGCCACCTGAAGTGGGAATCCGCAACGAGGTTGTTATAACAATACTGGAAAATGATGATCCACACGGAGTGGTAGAGTTCCAGGAAACACGGAAGGTGGTACACGAACATGACCAGAGTGTAGTGGTAGCCATCATGCGTTTAGGTAAGGGGAACACTAACGAGAGGCTGCAGTTCTCGATCTTTTATATAATCCTTTCAGTCCTTCTGAAAATTTCACTTGCTAGATTTCGCATTTGAAAACTGGAACATGTAAGTTTGTTTCACTTGTTATCACACGTGAACCACATGTGAAAAACATCTATAAAACATGTGAAATTGAATTATATGTGAAAAACTACATGTGAAATTTATAAATATATTTAGTTTTTCCACGTGTCAGGTCACGTGGAATTTTCCTAAGAGATTGACCGGAGTGAGCATTGTTTGGAAGGGGGATGGTACAGAATAGTTACGAAAATTGGGAAACAAAAAAAAATTATTTGTTTACTAAAGAAGCATGCATGTTTGTGGAAGTTGATCGTCCAGGTTAGTGTAGCCTTGAGAAAGACTGTTGGTGGAAGTGACTGACGTTTCGACGGCCTCAGCAGCGGTCATCTTTAGAGTCAAGTGAAGGTGACCACCGCTAAGGCCATCGACTCGTTGGTCACTTCCACCAACAACCTTTCACACGATTACACTAACCTCAACTTCCACAAACACATACCGATTTTAACAGGTTCAAACCATTTACTTTAAAGAAGTATAATTCGGCAATGAAACCCAAAGCTTTATGCAGCAGCGGAGATCAGTTCCATATGATATTTTTTGGTTGGCGTATTATAAGTCTGAATGCAAAAGGATGAGAGATATAGTATGGAATGCATGGGACGGGATAATATGGGATGGGGCTTGGACGTTAGGAAGTCCGTGGGACTTGATGGGTCGGAATGGCATGGAATAGGATGGGACAGGAAGGGATATTTCGATATGTGTTTTACGATATAGATAAAACAATTTTAAAAGTTTTAAAAATTAAATATGATATAGATAAACAATCTTTTCCCAAGCAGTTCAAGACCCAGTGGACGATTTCCCTAACGAGGCACGACGTCATCAGTACCATGATTCTTTATTAAAATTTTCGTTTTCATGTTTACGTCAAAATTCGTCTGGGATCTGTCAAACTACTTGTCGGTTTAGCATTACAAAGGCTGTACACTCCTGGTGTTATATAGGATGTGGTATACTGATTAGGACGTTGCGGTACGGTGGGCTGTTACAGTGCATTGCTTGACATTGTTTTGTACAAAGCTGCTCTGTATTGTACTGTGCTATATGCACCTCTATCCAACATACAAGAAAACGCTGCCATGCAAAGATTGATTGACCAGTTTATAGATTGTGTATTGTTTGGAATGTTCGTTCTATGTTCTTTTGTTAAATTGCCCTCCAAAATTGTTTTAATTTCTTCCATTATTAGGAGGCGTGTTTGGAATAATTAGAGCAAGTTATACTGTAACAAACGTTACTGCTGAATATGGGCAAGACTTTCTATTCCCCAGTGGCAGAATCACATTAGACGATGGACAACACATGTCAAATTTAACCATTCCACTCCTGGATGATAATATTCCTGAAGACAGAGAATCGTTTCGTCTTCGATTAACATCGGTTGATGGTGGAGCTAGGCTTGGAGAAAGAAATAGTGTTGAAATTGTAATAGAAACAAGCGATAATCCAGATGGTTTATTTGGCTTTACTAATCAGACTCGATTAGTTTTAGACAATCCAAACTCCACTCAATTTCTTTCGCTAGGAATTTCTCGGATTGGAGGAGCACGGAGTGTGGTGCAGGTTCGTTATAACATTTTTCCGATGGGCTCGTTATAAAATTTAAAAATAAAAGAGTTGGTCATATGTTTAAAGCTTTCTGTGGTCGAGATGCGGAAAACGATTAGCATGACCAAGAGACATTTAGAAATAAAGTCCACGGTGAATAGCGCACAGACGTTCGTTAAGAAGTCACAAAATATTACCTTTTGGGCACATGTTGGTTTGATCAATATTATCCAACTATTGACACATAGTCGTTGAGGAATCCTTTAGAGCGGGAATGTGAAGCTTGCTGTCCTTGTAGTCGTATTCTGCTGTTTTTACCTCTTAAGAATAAACTGGAATTATTTGATTTGTCTCTTTGAAATTTAATTGTGTTTAATAACACATGAAAATGTTACAATCCGTTTGATAAGCACAAATTCCTTGAGAAGCATCACTCTATCTGGAATGGATGATCTTGTGATGTAAAGGACTGCAAATTTCCATGAACTAAAATATTATGTTTTTCATTATATATATTTTTCAGGTAAAGATTCGCGTCTTTAAAATATTTCCCAAACCGGCCGGTGCTACGGATGAAGGAGTAACGGGTGATATTTCTCCTGAAACAAGAGACCTCACATTTCAGCTCAATGATTTTGGACCAAAAATATTTGATATGACGATATATCCTTTCCTAGGTAACGGCTTATCACTGATTTTTACAACCTCAACTTTCTGTGTAGAAATTTGTATATTGTTTGAAATCACGCTTTCATTAGTTTTATTTGTTTACCTTCATTTGATTATCTTGCAATGCAGAAGAAGAAGTTGAAGAGCATTTTGTGGTATCTATAGTTGAAGTCTCTGGCAACGCCTCCATCGATAGTCTCACGTCTAACGTAACTGTGGTTATTTTAAAATACGGAATGCCAAATGGCTTGTTCGGATTTGCAAGTGGTGCTTCTCAGACGGTCAGCGAGAGCAGCGGTATCCCCGTGGTGTTAACTGTAGTACGAAATGAAGGACGCGAAGGCACTGTTGAGGTAAACTGTAGGGGAGGGGAGGGAAAGGATAGGGCGAGAGAACAAAATGTGGGGAGACGACGAAGGTTAGGGAAGGTAGGGGATTGCAAGGGAAGGTAGAAGGACGAAGGTAAAAAGAAGGAAAGGGTTGGGGCGAAGGGAGGAAAGGAAAAAAGAAGAGAAAGGTAAGTTTAAGAGAATGGGAACTAAAATTAATTGAACGAAATAGTTGTGACTATTTTTATTGTTATTTCAACGTTTACATCTCACTGATGTTTCTTTTTGTCTGTAGGTGAGATGGATAATCTCTGGTCCAGGAGGGGCTGTGGATGATTTTGCGACAAATGCGGGAAGTCTCGTATTCCTTCCTCTGGATGAACGAAAGACGATTAATCTAACTGTCAACGACGACAACGTACCTGAGTTGAATGAAGAATTCACAGTCACGTTGCTAACCGCAAGTGGCGGAGGAGATATTGATCCACAGCTAAGTAATGCTACAGTTATAATAAGGTAAGAAACAGCAAATTTGGCGAGCACTAAGTAATTTTTTCAAAGACTGTTACATCGTCCTGTCGATTCTGATCGCCAGCAAAGTCCGTGCACAGGGTTTCATAAATGTTTTAGTTCCGGAATTTTCCAACCGTGGATCGCGACCCAATCGCTTGGCTCCTTATGCTGAGAGGTTATGATGCAATCAGTGGGTCGCAAAAAGGCTCGCTTAGGATGGTTGGTCTTCAGAAGGGATCCTCTAGCAAAACTATATCATTTCTGCGTTGTATCTATATAACTATACAACATCTTCTGAATTGAGAATTATGAGTACAAGTAGTGAAGTTGGGTCTGTGTATTTCAACTATTCTCACACTTTATCACGCTTCTGAGTCGCCAGCTTCGTTTGATCAACTTCGAATTCTTTTATTGGTAGTCAACTGTCATGATGGATTCGGCGGAGCGATTTATTGCTTTTTTTTAGTTAACCGTTAGCCGTTGAATATGTTGTCCTTGAAAAAAAACTATTCTCCAAGGCGACATTTTGTCCCATATCGAAATTCATCCCTTGTGGCCATAGGGAAGAGTGACCACGCCACTCGAATTTCTTCCTGGTATCTCCCGGAGGGGTCTTCCGAAGTAATCTATCCCATGAGTTCATAGCTACCTATTTGCACCATTGCTTTTGCTATACAGTTACGAAAGCTACTTGGTCTCTGCCAACGGTCAGGGTTTTTTCACCTGTAAACAATCACAGTGCCTTTCGCCCTTGTAACTTTCCTTGTAGTATGACGAACTTTCAAAAAGTTATTATGTGCGAATGACTTTGATTTCATTGAAGTACGCGTTACAAACCAGGCTTCAAAATGGTTCAAAAGAATAAATAATTGCCTCAGTTCATTCTTTAGTTTCATCATCTTTAATTGGTTTCGTTTGGTTTTTACCAGAGCAAACGACAACCCTCACGGTAGATTTCGTCTTCGCTCCAACACCCAACGTATCACGGTTGACGAAAACCTTCGTCGAACTCTTAGCTTTACCGTCGAAAGAACTGGTGGAACGTTTGGAGGTGTTCGAGTAGATTATGGTTTAGCATACTCCAGGAATTATCCGAGCCCCTTGAACGGATATGTCACGATACGTGATGGAGAAAGCGAGGTTAGTATGATGACAAATGACATGTTAGTGGAAGTTGATCGTCCAGGTTAGTGTAGTCTTGAGAAAGACTGTCGGTAGAAGTGACTGACGTTTCGACAGCCTTAGCGGCTTTCATCTTCAGAGTCAAAAGGAGAGTAAATATCAGGTTCGCCTGTATTTGTATCTGATTCGTGCGTCGTAAATGGGCAGTCGTATGAGTCATAGGAAATCAGATACAAATACAGGCGAACCTGATACTTACTCTCCTTTTGACTCCGAAGATGACCCCCGCTAAGGCTGTCGAAACGTCAGTCACTTCTACCAACAGTCTTTCTCAAGACTACACTAACCTGGACGATCAACTTCCACCAACATGTCATGATTCTCCCAGGTTCAAACCATTTACTTTATGATGACAAGTGATTGGATATACAGTATATAAAAGTAGTTTTAGCTTTATTTTTTGAATTTCAAAATTGGCAATTTTTTCCAAAGGTTTCTTTGATTTTGCAAACTGTAACCGCGAACCAAAACACGCAAAGTAAAGCCTCTATTTCAAAGGCATTTTTCACCCATTGAATACGTCGATGTCAACAAAAACTCGTTACGCGTATAGTGTGAACGTTACCAGAAAAATATGTCGCGACTATTTTTTGCGCGTGATGACGTGTTGATAAGCGTTCAATTTAGACGGTCCGCTGGTCTTTGGTTATCTCAGCAGCAAATCAGAGCTGATCAATTTATGATTTCCCGCATCTAGATAACAGGTTCCGTGGTTTTGGATGATAATGCTTTCTTATTCCCTGGCTCCATCTTCACATTGACCCTCACAGGAGTTTCGTATCAAGGACTAAGAGGTATGTTTGAACTCATTGCCACCGTAGCGTTGTCCTATACGATTCGCTCGCTACGGTAGGATTACATCGTAAAATGGAATATATAGTAGATGAAGGAAATTTTCAAGATGGTATACTGTTGAAGACCCGAATGGGACCTGTCCCGAAAAGTGTAATTCCAAGGCCTCCGGCGTTCGTGCATGTATTTAAAGATGACTTTTCTTTCGTCGTCAACTATTAACTTAAAACGAATGCTAGCTCATTGTAATACATGGTAGCCTCAGCCC
The DNA here is from genome assembly GCA_036872915.1 of Nanipora kamurai. NCBI lineage: Eukaryota > Metazoa > Cnidaria > Anthozoa > Scleralcyonacea > Helioporidae > Nanipora > Nanipora kamurai. The sequence goes on along the minus strand of JBAHVQ010000504.1, from coordinate 487,552 downwards.
AAGAAGTAACTTCACTTGTACGTAGACGCCTTACTTGGGATGTTATTGATAGCTACATGTTAGGCATCCCTCTACGCATGTGCAGTGAAATTCCAGGTTGATCCGCATTTGACGTGGGCTTTTCATTTCAGCATCTGCAATCCCTCCAACGTTAGACCCGAGTGGTTCATCAGAGAATATACCAGTGCCAGCCACAGCTGCCAATTCCATTGTTAAATTTACCGCTGACTCTTCTACTTTGCTTGTAAATGAAGGTAATTATATTCGTATACTTTATTCTTGCTTCTGATATGTTTTCTCGCATACGTATATTCAATTCTAGACAAAGCGGCAGCATCTCGAAACGTAGCAATTAATTTTTTTTTAAGTTCAATCTTGATATGTTGAATACTCATGTTTTACCGTCATCCTCTTCTTTGTCAGACAACCAAGTACCTCGTGTATCTGTGTCACGTGATGGCTTCTACGGCAGCGTTACTGTATTTATAGATGATGGTTATCCCGATGGTGAATTTCCGGGATTTTCCAAAGGATTCGTGAAACCCAGCGTATCGAATATCACGTTTGATAACAATGAAGACCTTAAGGAGTTTAGTATTCAGGTGATTGTTTACCTCTTCAATAAAAGCAGAGGTGTAGCACATTGGATTACAAACTCGTTAGCAAGTAGGGGTCATCAAATATTGACAAAAAACTCTCTACCTAAATTAGTACACGCATGACTCGTAATTTTTAAATTCATTTAAAACATCGAGTATTGCTTCTCGTGAAGTGCAACTCTTATTTAGCCGTTGGTTTAAATCTGTATTCCAATACCAGAAGCCAACATTTTCTTTACACGGCGAAAGTCAACTCGAAAAATTGAGTTGACCTGTGTACGTTTTGAACGCACATCTTCGTGTAGCTGGATCGCAGCTTCATCAGTTGAGCAATCGAGTTAACTGGAAACAGAATGAGGCAGTATTTAAGGTAGGAGAACAGTACTTATGGTGGGAGAACAGGCAGTATTTAAGTTAACAGAGCTCAGAGACGTTTCGAGCGAAGGCCTTTCGCTCGAAAGGTCAGTTCTCCTGACTTAAATTTTCAACACTGCCTATGCAGCATTGTACACATCGGAAAACGTTTACTGTACTTTTCTATCTTATTCGTTTTTGTTTTTTCAGGTCATACCCGTTCTCGCTCCGAATACAAAACTAATTTATGCCGTTTACTTATCACGTGTTACAACGTCCTCCAATGTCCAAAGAGAATCAAGAATAGACGAAACTGGGAGAACGGCGATCATTGAACCTGGTGGAATGGTAGTGGTTGCCATGACGTCTCAAAACATCGTTGTCAAGGAAGATGAAAATCAGGTACAAGTGGTTAATATCTATTTGGATAACCATCAAGCTAGGCAAGTTTGAAAACTTGCCTCGAACGAAAATTCACCGTAGTTTTTTTTATGACTGTGTTTATATGAACATTTAAAATCATGAAAATTGGCTTTTACATGAGGATTAGTTTGCCCGTTTGTTCAAAGGGCAATTAGCTTAACCCAGGATTAGTGAAAACTTTGTTAATGAAATACTGGCTAAGGTAGAAAAGGATGCGTAAAGTTTTTCTTTCATATATCAAATATCAAAATGTTTTATGCAAAAAGTTAGTAAAGTTATTAAACAGAACGTGTTTCACAAAAGAGCCGATTAAATTTTAACCCAGGATTAGTGGTAATCGTCCTTTGAATAATCGGGCCTTGAGGTGAATTTTCGTTGTGTGGTCACTTTAACTAAACTTCAAAAACTCATTAGTAATTCATGAGGAAAATATAACGGAAAATCATAACCGTGTCGTATCTTTATATGTGACAAAGATACGCTAGTTTTCTCGTTGAATTTTCTTGGCTTGGAAAGCATTAATTTTAAAACATTTTTCGCAAATTAGCGTGTCGAGGGGTTCGTTCCTGAAGCCATTCAAAGAACTTGTAGTACGTGCTTTGTCAGATCTAAAACACTCGGCTGTCGCCTCGCGGTTTATATCCGATAAAACAATCCTATTCATGTTTTAAATATTACATATTTTGAGTTCCAAATGGCGATCTCTTCTCATCGGTTATCAGAAAGCTGTCGGATCGATAACCATTCGCGGCTTTTTTCTGACAAAATTTTCTTGACGTACGCCTACTTATCATCTCTGTCTAAAGTCGTGACCTCGAACCGATTTTGTTTGTAAGAAGTTTGCAAATAACCACTCAGAGGTTTAGATATCTAAGGAATTAAAGTCTTAGGAAATTTTTGCTGATCAAACCGTGGAACGCCATGGACTCAGAAAAACTCTGAGTTCCAGACGGGACACAGTTTGATCAGCAAAAATTTCCTAAGACTTTAATAGCATCAAACTGGAACTCAAAATTCAAAATTTCTAAGGAATTGTTAAATGCTATAGCTAGGTAAACATATTTATTCATGTTATAAAAGGGTAGAGTAAACATGATTTTATTCAAAAGTAAATTGTATTATTTCCAGGTCTCCCTATCTATCTACCGACTCTTCACCAGCCTGGGAACTATTTTCGTGAACTACTCTACGCGAAACTCTTCCACGGCGACCCCGAACGACGACTTTGTCGAAGTGAGTTCATCTCGATTATCCATGGTGGAAGGTGAATATGAAAAGAACATAAATATTCGAATATTGAATGACGATACGCCTGAACTGGATGAAACGTTCATAGTGGAGATAACAGGTGTTACTGGAGGTAACAGTCTACCTTTGATCCTTTCATGACAGTTTACATTTTTCAACGGTGTACTTATCTGTCTGTCCGTCCGGTCGTCAATCCATCCTACCATTTCTCTATCCATTCGTTCATTTATTCTGCCCTCTTGTCCTATGTGTCTGTCTTTCTCTTTCATGTAGATAGTCAAAAGGTTTGAGAAACTGCCGGAACTTAAGAATACTTAAAGTTAAGTTCCGGCAGCTTCTCAAACCTTTTGACTGTCTACATAGCCGTTCAATACTGCCGACGCAGCGCTCTAATTTTTATTTCTGTCTCTCAGTCCGCCTGCCTACCTGTCAATCATTCAGTCTATCTGTTTGTTTGTCTGGCATGTTTTTCCGCTCATTTTATTGAAAAAACCACTACAGTGAAGTTTTTTTCATTAAAACTATACAACCTTTCTAGAGAGAAATCGTATTATTTCTGATCCCCTTGAACAAAACACTAAAAAGAATATAAATTTCTATGTTTGTTCTAGCTAATACTCGCCTAGGTGCAAACACGACCTCTACCATCACTATTCAGGACGACGATAGTCCTCATGGAGTCCTCTCCTTTGGCGCGACTTCCGTTACCGTTCTCGAGAATATCACGGTTGTCGATGTCGTCATTTCCCGTTCTGGAGGTACATTTGGGAATGTTGGTGTACGCGTAAGGACTATCGGAGGAGGAGAGACCTGGGATGGTACTGCCAGAGGTGAAATTGTAAATGTTTTGGCTCGACGAAACCGGTCAAGGATTGCTCTTATTGCCAGCGATTATAACGTAGTGGATGCTGTGGTTACCTTCATGGTGAGTTGTAGAAATTTGGTCTCTTAATTCCGATCTTTATGTCTTTCTCTATCCCTGTTTCTACCTAAAATTGTATCTGTAACTCTACCTCAACTTCAACCTCTGCCTTATCAATCTCTAATTTATTTCTACCTCTGTCTCTTTCTCTCTGTCTATCTATATCTCCGTTTATACTTTTATCGCAATCTATGTTTCTATCTCTGTCTTTATTTTTATCTTTATATTTTATATAACTGGCGGGTTTCTTTCTTTTTATGTTTCTATTTATGCTACAGTATGTTACTATTTATGATACATTATGTTTCTATTTATGCTACATTCTTATGCTACATACTTTGTTGTTAATTTTCAGAATGAAGTACCTTCTGCGCCAAACGGTCAAAATCGAACCGTCCAACTTCATATTAACAATGACCAAGTTCCAGAAATAGATGAAGAAATATACCTTTACTTATCAGATCCTAGCGGTGAAGCCATTCTTGGATCGCCATCAACTGGAAGACAAGTAAGCTACCCTTTTGTATGTGATAAGATTAAGCGTTAAATATTATATGTAGGTTAACGTCAGTAGGTGCTGGTTTAATATCAAGTTGCTGGCAAAGTGGCTTCAGTAAAGTGTGAAGCCACAATGAGGGGTAGGTGGTAATGGCGAGGAGGAGGGGAGGTAGAGATAGGATGAGCGTGAGGTAGGAGTGTAGAAGGAGTAAGAAGACGAGGAGAAGGATAAGAAGGTGGATAGTGATGAGAAAATAGTTGAAGTGGACAAGGAGAAGGATGAGTATGAAGAGGTGATACGCGGCAATACAAACTTCATTTCATAATAAACTTCGAAGGAAAAGTGCAAATCGCGCTTGGGGTGAAAATCTTTAATTACTGGAATAGTGTTGCCCTGATTCCTTGAAATGGAAATTTTAATAGAGTTTTGTATGGCGGAAAGCTTGTTGAAATTATCTAGTAAATAACATTTATTCGAGACTTTTATCCAGCTTTCTCCTATTTGTTATTTCCTGAAGGCATGGGCCGTGGTTACCATTGAAGGTAACGATCTTATGAATGGAAAGATTGGATTTGATGTACGCTCACTTGTGATCAATGAAGATTTGAATCCGACTGGTAAGTATCAGAAATATACGAGGGGTTATCTTATTGATATTCCACCTTGACATCTAACCGAGTGACATTTCTTTGGTTGCAGGAGAAATACAAGTTAGTCGTATTCCGAGTCTAGGGACTGCGAAGGTAAGAAAAAAGTAATTCGGTGTCGGTAGTGATCGGACCACGAGTGTCTTGGAAGGAAAGTTAGGTAAGGTAGAAAATGAGATAGTATTCTTTCATGATGATTATCAATTTGAACAATCCTTTATGTAAATCTGGATTCGCTTTTATTTCCTTGATGGTCCGCCGATGACTTACATTATTTCTGTCCTGACAAGAGAAGAAAGGCTTACTTTAATTCATTTGAAGGTATATCTAAATTGACACTCATCTTGAAAGAGGTCCATGGATTTGGATTGGATGCGAAGGATGTGAAAAACTGTAATACAACGTTACGAGATGTAGTGCGCTTTCATTGATGGCAAAGGCGCTGCTACTAGTATTATAGGATATTGTGCTTTAGTTGGGGGGGGGCGCCCTTGTGCTATTATATGTTTAAAAAGGCATGATTACCTGAAGTAAGATGGTAGTAAATTTGAATTAACTTCTTTATTCATTATAGGTTCGATGGAGAGTCTCCGACTCTAATGCCAATCTGTTGAAAACCACCGGGATTATTGTGTTTAGACCGAATGAAGCATCTACCAAGCTAGTTATACAACTACAGCAGGATAACGTTAGAATATTTCTTGTTTTTAGCGCTTCCATTATTGACGTAATTTTTTTCTCATTTGTTTGTTTTCCCTTGTGTTCCTCGCTTGGTCAATCGGTTAGATATTTCCTTCTTGATGTTACATGTTGCATCTTCGCAACTTTTTAGTCAGGTAATGTTCTCCTGCTTTAATCCGTCGCATGTACTTTGATGTTTAGGATCCAGAATTGGAGAGCAATTTCACCGTCCAACTCGTTTCCTTAGTCGACACTCGTGAAGCAACTATTGATCCTTCAAGGAATGAAGTCAGAGTTACAGTGCTGCCTAGCGACGACCCAGCTGGATTGATTGGCTTTGAGGAGGACTCAAGGTACCTTTCGTTGTAGGATGTGGTCATATCTTTCTCTTTTTCTGTTGATTCCTTTTGAGACAAAAACTGCTAAGTGTAAATGCATTTGTGGAATAGAACTCGTATAAAGTTTGAGTCTTTGCATTTGAAGCAGGAAGTAGGTCATTGGCGATTAGGTTTTCCCGCGATCGATGGAAAATTTATAAAAGTTAGAAACATTAGTGAAAGGGAAGAAATTTAATTGCTAATATTCTAGACGTTATGTAGTACTTTGTAATATTTTAATCGCCAAGGAAAATTTTTAGAAGCAGTACTTGTAAAGGGAAGGAAAGATTTGATGACTTTGACTCCCCTCCAGATCATGTGCCTTTAAGAGAAAAGATCCTATGTCTTTTAATTTTTTCTCAAGTTAATATTGAAGGAAATTTAGCAGACGAAGAGAAATATTTTCTATTGCATGAGCACTTCGGGTAATTCATGGTTTGAATGTCTTTGGGCAACAAAGTAATCACACGTGATGATTGTAGTCGAGTTAAAAATATGATGGCCCAGACAGTATATTTAAATAGAGGCATAACAAAGACATAGATCTATCTCGAATAATATTTCCGCCTGGATCATCAATTGCTACTATGATGATTGTAGTACTTAGGATATGGCTGTTTAACCATATCCAATTCTGAACTGTTTTGATTGATCTAGAAATATCGCACTTGATGTATCAGTGGCGAATGTTGAGCTGAAGGTGGCCAGAGAACAAGGCACCTATGGACGAGTGACCGTGTCATATGTTACTACGATGTTTCCTGAGCAGTATAGCGACGGCGAGGTAGTGATAAATCGAGCGATTGAATCGAAGGATTACAGCATGGCGAGGGGAACGCTGGTGTTTGATGAGGGAAAGGTAGGGACTTCTTGAAGTTTGTTCGTTACTATAATACATTTGGGAGCTGAGAGTGACAGACGATACGCGAACCTTCGACAAGCTCAAACCCTTTAAAAATATCCGAGCGGTTTGGTCTGTCGATTGAAGAATAGATCACGGCCACTGAACGGACGGCCAAATGAACAATATGAATGAATGAGTTCATTAATTAATGAGTGAATGAATGGTGGAAGCAATGGACTAGTTGCACGACAAGGGTTAGGCGGTTAGTGAATTTTTAAGTGCGAAGGCAAACATGTGCTGACTGCTGTTTGGTTCAGTCGCTGGATATGTGTGAAGTTTTGGTTTTGGAGATTAAAATGTGTGGTAATAGGTCCACTTGTAGATAATTATGTGCGTAGGTTGGCATCGATTGTGTAGTTGAGATTTGGATTTGTGTGGGTTGGTTTCGTTCTTTAGCTTGTGCAATGCTCTGCGGTTGCAGGACCGATGGGTAGATGAATTAACGGATGTGGTGGACAGAAGCAGAGAGAAAACTTGGAAACTCAAAGAGATAGCTTCGTTCTCTCGGCAATTCGTGACTGCTTCGAAATTGTCATTGCCTTTTTTATGTAGAAGGAATCCAGTGACAGAATCGTGATTCAGTTAACTCCAACTACCGCTTCATCGTCTCTCTATCCGAAAGCATTTAATGTTACTTTATTTAATATAACAGGCGGCGCAAGGTACTGAAATTTGTTGTTATAGATGTGACTTTCGTTGTTGTTGGTTGCTGTAGTTTTGTTGTTGTTGTTGTCGTTGCTTTGTTGTACTAGTTCTCGTTGTGTTTTGTTATTGTTGCTGTTGCTGGAGATTTTTTTTGTGTGACATTGTAATACTGGTAGGATTGTTTCCGATATTGCATTCGTTTTCTCTGTAATTCATTTTCCCTTTTATTCCAACAAGGTTGAATGAGCAGTTCTCAACATCGATGGTAGTAATCTCCAACTCGGTACAGACAACCCAATTCCTAAAACTGAGATCAGAATCTCTTAAAACTCCCTTGTCAAACTCTGAAATGAACAGGTAGTTTTACCTAAATCAGTTGAAACAAAATCTTGAGTTTCTATTAACCTTACCATAAAATTGACCCAATAGAATTGTTCCCTTGATTTGCACCTAAGACTAACAGTAATCTTTGTGTCATTTTGGGGTATTGTTTAGTGTCTTACAGTCTCTATTGAACACAGTAAGCCAGGAATCGTTATCTGACAATCATATTGCCATCGTTGCTAATATTCTAAACACTGTATTGGACGACAATGCGAGACGAGCTGAGGAGAAACAAAGAGAGCTAAGGCCGGAAATCAGCGACTTGTTTATGAGGATATTTGATGCTTTACTCGATCCAAAAAGGAAAGTTCTAAGGTGAGTAAAAGAGTTGGGGTGGAAATCGTTTAAGGTGTAGCTGATGAGTCGTTAATTTTCTTGTTAAAAGACAGTATATGGATTAGCTTCTCTGCTTACCTGTATGAAAACTGATGCACTTTGACTGGTGCACATTACCATGTTTTTTTAAGCCCGCGGGCAAATTTTTTTAGCCGACCTGAGGTAGAACGAAAGAGAAGAATTTCAACATACTGTATTTAGGGTTTCAGATTTAGAGTTGACCAACGGTTCTCAAAAAATAGTTCGAGCAGTATTTTTATTATCCTGGCCAAGCTATTCTAATTGACTTTTATTTTGTTTCTACTTCTCTTAGGGGGAAAACTCAGCTAACAGAACCATTTGTAAAGTACTCTTTCGCGTTGATCTACGGTCAACCGTGTCCCGGAAGTGCAGTTGTTAAAAAGACTGGGAAACTTGCCACGGTGGAAGGAAGGCGACGACTGAAAAAGGATATAAATGGTTTGATTTTAAAGTCAAGGTAAGAGGCTCAATTTATAAAAGAGATGAGAGAACTGGTTTGCCTAGTTTGAGTGACGAACAAAGAAGCACAAAGGTTAGAAACGCTCCAAGTTAAATCCTCGTCTTCGAGTTAATTCGAAACCCCTTGCGAGTAAACGGCAACCGACTCCAGGTTCATTCAATCTCCCTTGGAGTCAGGTTTACCGCCTTTTTAAGTTGTCTTGTTCACGCTTCCAATTCATATGAACTCTCTTTGACTTAACCAAAAACCCCTTCAACGGTAATCAATTGGCCGTTTCGAAACTGCACCGGGGACCTGGTTCCAACGAATCTGATATTGCATCATAGGACTTATGCCATGCAAACCTGGTTATTACTAGATCTGGCACAACTTTGTAATTATTATTATTATTACGATTATTATTATTTATTATTATTGTTATTATTACGATTACGATTATTATTATTATTATTATTATTTATTATTATTATTATTTTTATTATTATCCTTATCATTACCATCATCACTGTCATGTCGTCTTCGTCGTCGTTGTTATTTCAATTATTTTTATTATTATTATTGTTGTTTTAATTGTCAAACCTTCCTGAACTAATACAAAGGCTAGTAAATAAAATTCTAATTCATCTCGTAACCGTAGGATCAGAATTTTATCCGTAAGGTGTTCCTTTCCCCGGATTAGGCAGATCGCTTTTTGAAGAGCCCGGTGCAGTGAAATAAACTTGTTTGTCCCATAATTAATATCGAAATTTAGATGTTTAAATGTTCTGAGACGCGATTTAAGCAATTAGTGGATTAAAAATAACAGACGTGATAATAAAGTATAAAAATCAAAGTCTAGTAAAAAACACGTAAAACAGGTATAATATTAAAGTCTTGGGAAATTTTTGCTGATCAAACTGTGGAACGTCATGGACTCAGAAAAACTCTGAGTTCCAGACGGGACACAGTTTGATCAACAAAAATTTCAACCTTCAGAATGCTAGCCAGACGCTCTAACCATTGAGCCACTAGAACTCAATGGGCAGAGCAAGGTTACTTTCGGTATTTAAACCTGGGACGAGCCAGTCTCAGTGGTAGTATCAAACTGCAACTCAAAAATTCAGGTATAATATTATTAAAAAATTATTGAAGATATAACGTTTCGTTACCATTAAAGCAACATCATCATAGAATTAAGTAAAGTGTTACAAGAATTGATAATCGGTAGTAACTTTTTACTTCATTCTCCGATGATGTTTCGTAAATGGCAGCGAAACGTTGGATCTTCAATAAATTTCTAATTATATTATGCCTCTTCTACGCTTTGATTTTTATACATTATCACGTCCGTTTTAATCCACTGATTGGTTAAATCGCAGCTCGCCACATTTAAACATCTAAAATTTTGATATTAATTATGGGATGAACAACTGTATTTCACTAAGCCCGGTTCCTCACAATCCCTCCTGGTTTGTCCGTCGCATCTATTCTCAAGACATGATAATCAGTTTCACATCCATTCTTTTATTTTAATCAATATTTTACTAATTCTGTATTATTGGGTTTTTCAGTTCTGGGAAGAATTTCTTCACTTATCCATCAAATTTGTACCAGACTACGGTCGCGACTGGAACGACTTTGGAATGTGGAGATATTCATTTTATAGAATATCTCACAGCTCACTGGTTTGATAAAGATGACAAGAAGGATATTTTGAATGATCGAGTGTTGTCAACATCAGTCAAGAATATTTCTGAAACTAATTCAAACAGGGATAACTCGTTATTCAGGATTTATTCTGGCGAACGGCGAGTGACCCCGAAGGGGGCTGAGTACGTGTCAATTGTTCGTTACTTTTGTTTTCCTTATTTGTCTCTTTCCCACCAATCAAACCCCTTCCCTTTCGATCAATTACCTTCCATTTCCTTTCTCTTTTATCCTTTTTTCTTTTCTGGTATTCCCTGTTTTTTCTTTTCCTTTCATTCTTCTTATTTTCTTGTCCTCCTTTTTAAGCTTTACCTTTTCATTCTTTTCATACCTTTTCGTTTTTCCCTTCTTTTTCCTGTCTTTTCTTGCCTTCATATCTTTTCTTTCTCTTCTTTATTCTCCTTATCTTTCCTATCGTCTCTGTTCTGTGCTTTTCCTTTTTCTTTTGTTTTCTTTGCTTTACGTTTATCCTTTATATTCATTTCTTCTTCCCACGTGTGGTCTGGTCTCGTCTCTCTTCCCATCCTCTCCGTTTCTCTTATCTTGAATTTTCTTGATTTATTTTTTTCATGTATACGACCACTTGTTCTCCATCCTTATTCTCTATGTGTTCACTTTTTCATGCCATGGTTTCATATTTGTACACGTTCTCTAAATCCTTAATTAGTTTCATTTTTATTTTTTTAAGTAAGACTCTTGTTATATTTCTCTCTCTAATTCTGCTGCTTTTGCGAAGGTGCTTGAAATGGCGTGAGGGATCATGGGATAATACAATTTGTTCCTTAAAGGTAAGAAATGCGTGCATCCTCTGGGATGGCTGAATAAATAATCCCTACTTTTAGATTAAGCATTTGAGAATGCTTCAATGTATGCGTTTTTAGGATGAGTCTGATGATTTCGTGGAATGTGAATGTCGTCATTTCTCGAATTTTGCTGTCCGTGGTCAAAGCGATGATCGCGTTGGTTACAAATTTTATTTTTATATTGCGGCGTTTATCTGCATGGTAAGCGATATTCCATTGAGTAATTACAAACTAAAGTTTGAGACAAATAACCATGGTATCTGTTCGTATATCTAGTGTCCTCCTCCTTGTTCACTTGCTCGCTTGGTCTGTCAATCGTTCACTCGCACGCACACCCAAATACACAGACAAACACCTCCTCGCTCTTCCCTCCCTTCCTTTACCCTCACTCCCACCCCCTCCTTTCCTTTCTCCCTCTGTCACCTCTCATACTACCTACCTCCTTCCCACCCTCACTTACTCACTCACGCACTCACTCGCTCACGCACACACACATTTGGATCCGCCGTTGAATCAACATCCAACAAACATAACTGCAAACGTTAATACTATTCTTTTGTTATGTTTTATAGATATCATTCTTTTTGGTTATCGTCTCTCACCACGCATGTTCTATAGAGAACTCGTTCTCCTCCAAGTTATTAATGCACATGTTTTTCGCTGGGTTTGCTTTACATGTAAGTCAAATCACCACTTCTATTCACATACTATTCTGCTGGAAGCCGTCTTTTAATGTAGAGGCAAGCATTCACTCCATCGCACCTTGATCATTGTTAGACGACTACTTGACGTTCGTCAAGCTCGTTCGCTCAGAAAAACGATTTCTGAGCCCTAGACGGGAATCGAATCCGCAACCTTCTGATGACTTGTGAGACGCTTTAACCATTGAGCTACCACGACTCAGATGGTGAGCTAGGGTGCAGGTTCATCATATGTACTGCCTAAGCGGAAGTCACGATATGATAACAATGATGTAAATACCTAATGTAATCATTCTTCTATCATTTTACGCTGATTAACACCCAACGATTTGACTTGTCAAGGGAAAACATCTTGTCGGGAAACGGTTATAAGCAACCTCGAAAAAAATTTAGCTTAAATTTTCTCGAATGAGCGATGATATTAAAAATTGCTACTTTGTGTTGACTTATAATTTTTCACAATGGTCACACACCGTGGATAAACGTTGAGAAGTTTTGACAAGGTTGGAATTGCTAATTTGTAGGGTAAAGACTTCAATTTTAATTCAATTTTAAAATATTACTACACATCTGTGAACGAGTTTTGTAGTAGTCAGTCCCAATAAACATACAGCAATATTTTTAATGCAAAACAAATACAGTTCCTATCACTGTCACGAAATCCATTCATTAGTTTTTTATTTAGTTCTGCATTATTTAGACAAAAGCCCCAAATCTAACCATAAATACTCCTTGTAACGTCTAGTGTTTATTTGGCTTTAGTTATCGGTGGTTGTTGCTGCCTATGTTAGTCGTGACCTTACTGACAAACCAAAGCAATGCGCCGCTCTTGGCATTCTGATTCATTATTTTCTACTTGCTCATTTTTGCTGGATATTTGTGCAGGTAAGTCTAATTTGTGAAGTATTGTTTATTCAAAATAGTTTCATCGTATTGACGGTTGCTTAGCCCTGGTCACGCCGGCGTCATTATGATTTCGCAAACAAATTCGTATGAATTAATTCTGATTGACCACTAGCTATTGCACCAACTCGTTTTCATCCGTTGCTTAATATTAATATTTCCATCGTTAGTCGCATTAGCTTTTGCATGTTTATCTTCCTTGGTAGTTCTGACTGGCTACTTCTAGAGTAGAGACTCTCAGAATGGCCTCTAAATTTTGCCATGTCTAAATTTTTCACAATACAGATGCTGTATACGATTGCTCATCCTGACGCATGCGATTCAGTTACCAGCGTCCACAGGACGCATTGCAACATTTCCAAGCGAATCGTAAGCAGCAATTGTGCTCTTAAGGGAAAATCCCATACACTAGACGATAAATTGTATGCAATAATCATATCGGGGAGATGGGACTGAAAAATTCCTAGACTTGATTTGCCTTTCATTAGAAAACAGAACTAAACAGAAATAAGAATAACATTTGCCTGATAATCTGATGTATTTTTGTTCCCAGCAAATACATTGCCTATTAGTAAACTGCTAGATAGAAAGCTAGATATAGTTCAATCTACAGACATGTGTTTCGCTGTTCTACAGCTCATCAGTGTAGCTTGGAACAATCTAGATGTGGACACGCCATGTATATATCCCCAAGTAATTCCCGGTGACAACCGCATGTGGGACAATACTAACATGCGCACATCTAGAGAGCATGAAGTGGTATTGAGCCAGAGTGCTGAAACTGCCACGAGGGAGTGAGCGTTGCATTATCGCTAATGGACACCTACACCAACCTCACAGAGTGCTCAACAACACATATGTGAAGGAGCGTAATAGTTCAATCTACAGACACGTGTTTCGCTGTTCTACAGCTCATCAGTGTAGCTTGGAACAATCTAGATATATATATATATATATTTATTTATTTTTTCTTTATTAATAATCTTTATTTTTACTTTTGACTACTCCCAAGGGACACTTTCCATCATACTTACCTGAGGTGTCCCTTTGTTGAAGGTTTTGCTGCATTACCCTGTTTCACTTATTGATGGTTGGGTTTTCGTGCGTTTTATAATGATCATCAGACTGACTCTTTTTTTTCATCAGTGCTGCAATTTGTGGAGGATCTTGGTATTAAACGACGAACACACAGATCGGAAATTTATTTTATACTTTATGATTGGTTGGGGTAAGTATATGCTACCTACTTGGTGGTCTATACTAATAAGAATTATCATTTAATGGTTTATAATATAAGTAGTCAACAGTTCTTCTTATCGTTCCACCATAATAATGAATGTAATCATTAATCAGGATAACAAACTTCGCCCTGGATATAACAATTATGAAACGTTGAGATTGATTTAATACATATAATAATAATAATAATAATAACTGATATGCTAAGGTTTGAAGAGGAAATGAAACGCGTTTATTATTTGATAATTGTTTCTCATGATTCAAGCTGTTGAACTTAATTAAAAAAATAAGACTAACATTTTCTGAACAGTAAGGAAATGAAAGATAGTTTATTTTTCAACAAGTAATATAAAGGAAAACAAAATGGAACACCCAGCGCGTGATCTGATTTGGGATTGCAATCGAGTTCTTAGCTTGTGTCAGCTTTTTGGAAGAACGGTGGTAAACACATTGCTGAAAACAGTCTAGATTTGGTTTGTTGGACCTTGGATAGAAAATTACGGTTTAGAATATCTGAATCTCATCTGAATGACATCACTTGTTTGGGAAATTAATATTCATAACCTTAGCCAATAAATCCGAATTTGTCTCTAGACTGCAGTCCCATTTTTGATATTGGGTCATAGGGCTTTTAGAAAATTCTGGGTTGAATTTTATTCACTTAATGTAATTTGTCAATAGAGAGAATTCGTTTAATCTCCGTTCGTTTAATTAAGTGTTAATTTAATTTTTTTTTCGCGTAGGTATTCCTGTTGGGGTTGTCGCCTTATATGTCATAATCACCCATGCTTTGTATGGATGGGATATAACTGAGATCTATGCTGATGTACATAATAATGGTGATATGTGAGTACACATCTCATATCCTCATTAGATTCCGGAATTGTTTTTTATTTGTGCATATATTCTTGCAGAAAGCTCTTCCGTTCCCTTTTAACCTGTCAAGTTCGCACTCCTTCAGTCTACTTCATCCGAGTGGTCTGCCCCTATCTCTTTGTTTACATGTTTTTCTCGCTGTTTCATGATCACGTTACCATCACTTGACATCAGCGCGCCAGTGAATCTTCAAATGAAACACTCTGAACGTCATGATATGATTTCTCGAATTCATTTATAATCCACGAGGAAAACACTTAGGAAAGCACTAAAAAAATCAATTTGGAATATAATCCCAAATAGCTTACAATTTCGAAAACTTTAAACCCGATTTTTTCCTTAAATACGGATTCTTTTTAGAAGCAAGTTGTTTTCGTACCCGTTCCTTCTTGCTCATTATATAAACAATTGTGTTAATTTCATTCAAGGTGTTTCATTGCAAATGCTTATGGTGCGTTAGCAAGTGTCCTTGGTCCAGTTCTACTGTTCCTGCTCGGCGTAGGTGTAGTTGCCACCCAAGCGTACCAAGTTACATTGCAATGGAAATTATATGATGATATTTTTAAAGGACACCACAACATTAAAGGTAGTATTAATTTCAATAGTTAGTTCCATAGTAAGGTATATGGTTGCTTGGTGGGTTTGTTGGTTGGTTGGTTGGCATGTTGTCTGCCTGTTTTTTTGCGCATCTATTTGTTTGTTCGTTTACTTGTTTGATTTTCGCTGTTTTTCTTTTTTCTATTAATCTGCAAACCAGATGATTCATGGTTTGCGTGCTTGTTTCTTTTATTGTTTGTTTTCTGTTGTTTTTGTTTTTTATTTGCTTCTTTGTTTTCGTTCATTTGATTTGCCTCTTCATGTTTGCAATGTTCATTACTTGTCTGTCTTTTTTATTATCGTTTATTTGTGTTGACTGTCGTTTCTTTTGTTTGCTGTTTGTTTCGTTTGCTGTCGTTGTTCAACTGCTGCCTTCTTCCAGTTTTTGGTAGTTTTTCGTAACTTTTTTTCTCGCTTTCAGAGGTCGTACACTTGTGGATCATTTTTGCTAGTATTACTTTCACCTGGTTGTTTAGTGGCTTGCATTTAGCGTACGGAAAACTTTGGCTGGCAATCCTCTTTTCAATCTTTGAGCTATTCACTGTAAGTACATAGCTATTCAAGCGGGAAAAGAAGCGTAAAGAGGGTCAAAACAATAAGATACCAACAACTGAAGCACGTGTTTCTTTGTTTTATGTGTTCCCTTGGGCGGTTTGCCTGCCAGAATAGATAATTTTGAACCGCATTCCTGCAAAAGGCCTATTAACCCTTTCCTGACCGAGGACTTTCCCCGTGAAGAGTAAAATTGTCTAGCGTTAGCCAGAATAAAATGCTAAAGTCTCCAGTGGTCGCTGAGGACCTATAGGGACAGGAAGGAGTTAAGGAGATACAAATTTGGTACTACATTTCTCATAAGGTCTTCCCTTTGGTTTTGAGTCCAATATTGGCATGTCAAAAATTTAGCCAAACGTCCATATTGGTGTACATAAAAAATAGATTTTTAATTTGATTGTCTGGTTAATTACTCCAATATAGCTGCCGTACTCCTAGTCATTTGAATCACTGCGTCGAGTAAATAATAATTTATTGCTACTGTCTAATTTACAGGGTTTGTATGTGTTCATGGTTTACTTCGTACTCCGTAACCAGTGCCGTCGGAAATATCGCTCTGAAGCCTACCTCCTCAACGCCAGCTCACCGTCCATGATAAATGGCTCTCCAAATGATTATTATGTCGAACGACCGGTCATGCACGATGCACAGAGTTTGCAGAGCATACCGAAATCCGATGTCCGCCTGCCATCACCAGATGGGGTTGGTTTCCAACAATTACATTTATTGTTGCATGTCAAAACACTACGTTTTAAAATGATGTTCCTAAGGGATGTGAGCAGGCGGGAGAAACCTTGTCCAATATGCTCAGAAATGTTGTGCTGTGCACTGAAAGTTTAAAGGAATCAGGATTTTATTTTCCGTAAATATTTTACGGTATGAGTCAACTCTAATCTAAAACTTTCTTTTGTAGAACCAATGGGAAGAATTCGGCTATGATGGCGCTACACCAAAAGGTAGTCGGCGAACGTACAACGACGCGCCATTTTCTCAAATCAACCCGCTTTATGACGAGCACCATGGTAACAGACGAAGCAGAGTAAGTGAAGGTGATGAAGAGGAGGAATCACAAGACTTTAGTAGTCTAATCTATGCTTTGAAAACCGGCGAGACTTGGGAAGACGATAAAAAAGCCCATGTGGAATTGAAGGCTGAATCTCCAAGGACTGATGTATTAGAATTGCGCCGGGTATCTATTGCAGATACGCATGTTTAATGGAAGACCGACGGATTTTCACCTTGTGTGGATCCTGTCTAAGTGAAAGCATCATTCACGAATTGATGGCTTTATCAGACCTTGAGATATACATAAACCTCAGCTAACATTGCTTATATTTTAAGATAAACAAGACCTAGTATACTACATGCACTGGTACAAATCCTAAATACTAGCGTAAAAAACTTATAAATACACACTAATCGTGAATGGCAATGCTTAGGATGTTCTGTTATCTACGCAGTGTGTGTAGCTTTTTCCATCGGTATTTAAGGTTATAGAGGTTCCCGGCGTAAAAATAAACACAAGGTGGAATTGCTATCTACGATTTTGTATATTTCAAATAAAAGAATACAGAACATTTCTTAATTTTACCAGGAATGTAATACGTCATTTAAAAAATTGAGACACTACGCGATCACCCTTTGGGTCGGAACACTACGGGGATTACATAAAGTATCACCATTCGGAGGGTTGACAGTATATTTGGATTACATGAAGTATCGTCTTTTATTTCTAGTATGATTTTTTGACAATTTTAAAAGTTTCTAGATCACTTTGAGTTGTAAAACTTTAGCTAAATTAATGTAGTTTAGAGCGTATTTCAGCATTTTTCTCGCAAAAAATACGTTAAATTTTTGAAGGTAAAAAATTGGATAAAAAAGTAAAGGGGTTAACCTATGGTTTTTGATGATTTTTTGACAATTTTAAAAGTTTC
>JBAHVQ010000504.1:455346-469661 GCA_036872915.1 Nanipora kamurai | reverse complement strand
TTTAGAGGAGCCGCTCAGGCGAGACTCAAACGAGGCAGTTCGTTAGCATTTCTTTTAAAAATATCGACAGTAAATCCGATTGAAAACACAAAAGTAAAGCATTGCCGAAAAACGTAGACTACAAATGGACAGATTAGGAAATGCAAGCCATCATTTTTGAACGGGCGGAAAAACCGCGCCTGTATGACGTGGCTCATGACTTCTCGTGTGGACGATTCAAAACAGGACAAAAAACCATCTATGAAAACGAATTGTGGCTTAATTACACGACAGCATCAACCCTGGGAAGCGTTCAGCAACTGTTCATATCCAAAATAAATAAGAAAAGTGTTGGAACTAGTCATTGGATCTAGACGATGACATACATTCACAATTTACTCTTTGATCAAACAATATTTTTAAAATCTACACAGCTAAAACGTTTCTCGTCAAGGACATAAATCAATAACACAAAGTGATGCCACTATGTTAAAAGAAACTTTCATGGGTGTAAACCAACCTTTTGACGTTGAAATTGAACTTCTTGAAGACAGAAGCTCAACACATTACCATCGGTTATCATGTGGAAACTGTTCACTCATCAAATCAACTTTTAATATCAACACGACCATGGCATATGATGTTTATGGCAACTGTTTTAATCCTCTCTTTTGAAGAAACCGTATTCATACTGCCAAGTCATGCTAAAGTAAAACAATTTCTGATAAGACTACTGAGAAATGCTTACCAAGCACTCTTTCGGAACAACTGTTTTTGAACCTCGCGAATGTTTTGTTCTTCCTTGCTCTTGGAATTTCTCGATGTGGTTCCTCGTGGTCTCATGCTCTTGTCGAAGTCTTGCTAACTCGGCAGCGATTTTTGCGTTTTGTTCTGTTAAAAGCTTCTGTTGTAGCATCATATTTTGGCAAACTCTTGTTAGATCTTCCATTATGATAAATGAAGAAGAGGAGTTTAGATGAAACCTGTTCCAGAGACTGTGAACTGAGTAGCAGTGACTAAAGTGAGAACATGTGTCGAGACCAATGACACGTAATTTGAATAATCCCGCGTATACCAGGCGAAAACTAGTCCTCGGAAGCGCTCGGTTACTTCCGACAATCCTGACTTCCGGTTCAAATGGTTTGCCAGCCAGCTATTCCAACTTCACGTCATTTGTAGGTCGTGTACTATCGAATGGTAAATAATATCAAGATGGGAAAACTCCGTTCGAAAAAGCCAAAACCAAGAAAATGTCCTTATTGCCTTGTTCATTATTCCCAAAGAGGATATTACGATCACAGCAAAACATGTCGAAAACATCCGAATGCAGATAGTGTTCAACATCTTCCTCCCCGTGTCCTCCACAACCCATTTCTTGAACCAAGTAGCGGCGAAGGTGAGGTTAATGCCACATCATATTGAACTATCATGCCGGTAAAATTTATGCCGGTAAAACGAGTGCGCAGTAAGTTTGCTTCAGCTGTGGATAATGTTAAGAATGAAAAGGTTCTGATTGTTTGCCCTGTTCCAACAAAATCCTTCTAAGTTGTTACAGGTACATTCCCCTATTTCCTATACATGAGTATTCAACTGTAAATATCAAAAAGAGTAGCGTTGTTAGAAATAGGAAAGCCCAGCATAAAACATGGAGTAGTGGCACAATAAAGTTTTTAATTGTGACGTTTCGTTGTATTCATTACATCTTCAGAAAGATTTACATAATTGCTGACACCGTCGGCAATTAAATTGTAAATCTCGTCATCCTAGTTTGACCGTAAAAACATATCACTTGTTTATTTCTTCCTTGTAAATTTATATTCAATTATAATTGTGATGAGTTTGTAATAAAATCTAAATATTACAATTTCAGTTTTTGGTCGTTTTGATCAGTATTTTGGGTTGTGCAATATGCTTATAGCTGGTTTAGTGCATGTTTTGTATTATTAACATTTATGACACTGGCATATAACTACTGCAATACTGGATCAAATTTCTTATGTGAAAACTATACCATTGATAGCTCACTTTTCATTTGTATGTGCGGTATATGCATTTTATTCAGTTTATTTAAGGACTAGTAAAGCCATCAACCTCGCCATGCTTAGGGTCTGTTTATATGAGCTTGACTGAGTTGAATCACAAATTTTTCCTCGACCCGTAGAACATGATTTTAATTAAGTTTATCTTTTCCTTAATTACATCCAAACCATTCGAATCCTAGTTTTTAAAGTTACCCAGGTTGCCATTTATGACTATAATAAGATCTTCTTTAAACGAATCAATGCAACCGGCTGGGAACCTCGGCCAGCTCAACTCATGTAAATAGCACTAAACAGTTCGATAAAACTTTAAAGAACAATTTGTATCTGTAAAGCTGACACTGAAGATAATCATGTGAAACGGCAGTTAGTAATCAACACAAATAAAGTGTGTTTACGCAACGTTTTATGTGTACATGAAGTATTTTCCGGCTAACCCTTAAACCGAACTAGGTTGATTACTTTAAAACCCCTTAAAGCTAAAAATGTATACATAAAAGTTGATCAAACTTTACGGTGTGTTTTAGTATCTTAAATTTATCGTAAAGAAGATCTCGTCGTCTTTCCGTTTAATAACGAAAGCTCCTTAAATTTTATGCTGTAAGATACCACTTTACTTATAAATTTACCAAGCTTGAAAGCCGTCGTAAATCCTACAACATCTTTAAAACTAATTTAATAGCGACATAAAAAGCCGTAAAGCTTTTCGTCGTATTTAAGTAGACCTTAAAGTCCGTAATATGTGCGTAAAGGCGGATTGAACTTTACCATCCGGTTTTGCACCGTAAATATTACCGTAAAGTTAATAGTAAAACTTTCCGTTTCCTGCACAAGAAAGATTAAAAGCCTTCGTAAAGTCTATAACATTTTTACAACTAATTTAATAGCGACATAACAAGCCGTAAAACTCTTTACCATATTGAAGTAGACCAAAAGTTAATAGTAAAACTTTCCGTTTCCTATACGAAAAAATTAAAGTCCCTTAAATACATAATTACTTTTGTTGATATTTGTGCTTTAAACACTATTTAGACTTCGGCTAGACTGCAGTTTAGCGGACGAAAATGACGCCATCACAATATCCTTTGTCATGTTATCGTAAAGCCTTAGTGGGCCATCAGGTGAGCGTTTAAGATAGATAAACCGGTTTAGGCTGGGCTCAGGGTTTTTGTCAGGGTTAAGTGCCCCCAAACAGTCCCATTTAATAGTTTTTAACAAGGTTGTTAGAGAGACATGGTTTTACGCTACTCTAGCTTACAAAAGTTTCAACGTATCTTACAAAACTAGCGTTCATGACCCAAAGTTTCGACACTCCTGTCTAGTGTCTTCATCAGCGGTAATTGATCTCAGCATGCTTTCCCTATTTATATCCTTAGAGAATCATAGATTACATTATCTATTAATGAGATGTAAATTCTCCAAAGTTGGAAACTGGAGTGTGTCGAAAACCAACTCACACTTACAAGTACCTCACCTTTGACTCTCACCATCCTATATCCTATAAGAAGTCCGTCTCGAGATCTTTGTTTTGGAGAACTGAAAGTATACCAACTAGTTTTAAAAATAAGAAAAGTGAACGAAAACATGTATTCGGTGTTCTGAAGGTTAACAGCTATCCTAACGATTTCTTAAAAAACTGCTTAACACCAGTTAGACCATCACGCACAAATACTGAGAATGAAAATTCGATGATGGGTTTTGCGATTGTTCCGTATATTCAAGAAATTACGGAACCTATTAAAAGAATCTTAGGTAGTTTCAACGTAAAAGTTGCCTAAAAACGATTCTTAAAGTTGGGATATATTTTTTGCAAAGCCTAAGGATCGTATTGCAAAGGATCAGAAAAAAGACGTGATTTATTCCATTCCGTTTAACGACTGTGATCAGGAGTACAGCGGCCAGACTAAACATCAGTTTGGAACCTTCTTAAAAGAGCGCAAAGGGCAATTTCCTACTCAAAAAACAAGCGAAAATTGTGCTTTTTTGGAGTACATGTGTCTAACCAACCATACGATTGCGTGGGAAAATCTCAAAATTATTAGCACCAACCCACGTTACCATCAGACATTGTCTGGAAGCTTGCCGTATCAATAGCGCCCCCGCTCCATGCATTGAATCGCAATGAGTCTCTAACTTTTGTCCTCTGTTATTTCTTCTGTATATAAATGATAAAACAAATTGTTTTTGCATTCAACACCTGAAGTCTTGAAGTCCTCGTATTAAAACTACTAAGAGCTTAGGTGTTATTATTGATGAGAGGCTGTCCCAGAATGACCAAATTCATGTTGTCAGTAAAAAGATTTCTAGAGGATTTGAGCTAATTAAGCAATGTAAATCTTACGTAAATACTAATGCATTAGTTGTGGTGTATCATATTTCAACTATTGTGCTCCTGTTTGGAATAATGTTAATAAGAACCAGCAAAATAAACTTCAAAAGCTTCAAACTCGTACTGGAAGCATAATTACAAGCTCAGATTATACAATAAGATCAAATGATGTTCTGAAGACACTTGACTGGAAAAATTTAGAACAAAGATTTGCAAGAGCAGATGGCCACTTTGGTTTTAAATCATTAAATAATATGGCACCTGGTGCTGCAAACCATGTCACCTTATATTGTAATGAAACTTATAATTTAAGAAACAGTTATAACAAGTTAATTATATCAAAACCAAAAACTAATTCTAGTTATTAGTTATTGTTGTGCTCGGTTCTGAAATCTCTTTCCTACTGATTTGAAACAGTCAGATGTGACATTAAAGTAATTTTAAAAAACAACTTTCGATGTTTTTAGATGAGAACATTAATGTTCTCGACAAACTTTAATCATCATCTTGTTTTTAAATATTTTTGTATTGTTTTATTTAACTCTTTCCTGTCCGAGGACTTTCCCCTTGACGAGTAAAATCGTCTGGCTTTAGCCTGAGTTAAATACTAAAGTCTCATAGGTCACTGAGGATCTATACAGATAGGAAGGAGTTACACCATTAGTTATAGTAGTTTTAGAACACACAATGTAATCGATAACGGATAGTTTGGTTTTTTATAAATTAGAGACAGTCGTGTTTTTCTGGCCAATATATTATTTTAGTTATACTTTTATCTTTGTAACTCGGCCTGGTGAAAGCCAGCTTTTATTGTTTTTATAATTTTATACTGTTTGCTGAACTGGCTACTGTGTATAGATATGAATAAATAAATAAATAAATAAATAAGTAAATAAATAAATAAATAAATAAATAAATAAACTCTTGGTCTCTCCTGGTTGGCAGTTTCCAACAACCCCCAAAAGTCCTAGCTACACCACTGATTAAGGTGGCTCCATACAGTTTCCCTAAAAGTAAAGAATCCAAATTTGAGACTTAAAATCATGCGCATAAATATTTTGCAAGAAGAATAAAACGGAATGCGATACATAGAAATGCATTCTAGGCATCCAAAAACACGACGAAATAAGAAGTCCAGGTCCTTGCGATGGCAAAAGTGGCGTTTCAAAATGGCTCCAATTACTATTCAATCTAATTTATTTCGAAAAAATTTTAGTGACCTCCTTTTTTTTGTCATATAAGCTTTCCTTCTGGGATGGATACTTAATATGAAAATTTTAAAAAGTTCTGTAGATTTTTTTCTAAAAGTGAAAAAAAATCAATTTTTTTTAATTTGGGAAAACTTTAGAAAAATGTTATACTTCTAATTCTCGGGGAAAAAATCTACAGAATCTTTTCAAAATCGTCTTATTAATTACCCATCCCAGAAGAAAAGTTTTAAAGAAATAAAAAATGGACGAAAATAAATTAGATTGACTAGTGACTGGAAGCCACTGTGGAACGTAACTGTTGCCAGAGCAACGACCTGGACTCCTGATTTCGTTTAAACTAGGTGAAAAACGAAATCTAGTTATAAATATAATAGCCCAGCAAATAAGTTTAAATAAAGCCATAATGGAACCATATCTTTTATAAAAATCTTTTAATATAAACTAACGTTTCGTTACATAACAAAAAAATTAGCGTCAAGACGACTTAGCGGAAGGAGTGAGAGTTGTCTTGCGGTAAAGAAATGGGCGTGTTAAGAATTACAGCCGAAAGATTAAAAAAATTAAAAAGTGCTAAGAGGAAAGATCTAATTTTAGCGTGGACAAATGGTTATATTTTATAAATTAACAGACTTTCTCGGAGAAGAACGTCACAGGGGCCGCGGAACGATTATAAAAGTGGTGGGTTTAGGGAACGATCCGAGCTAGAAGAAAAGGGAGGTCGGGGAGTCATCCCCAAAATTTATTTGGAGCCACGCGCTTTAGACGCTCGGAAAATATACTTTTGATAAAAAGAAGTATGATACGACGGCACATGAGTGGATGATTAAATAAAATACCAATGGAAGCATTAAAAACACAAAAGGGAAAGAAATAATATACATCTGCTTATATTTTCAAACAAACTCAAGATAAAATATGGTGTCAATATCAACACATTCATTGATAAAGTATATACCGTAATAAAAGTAATTTTGTTTCATGTTTTGCAAAACGTGTTGGGGCTATAACATATTATAATATAAAAGTTTTATTGGCATGACGTTTTAGAGGTATTGCTAAAGTATATGTACATAGTGGTGCAGAAAATCTACGATAACGTATACAGTAGATATCTATCTGATGTGATATGATGTTAGATAACTAAGTTACAAGAAAGCTATATCTATATTACTTGTGGGAGTATATAGTGAAGTCTTTTTTTCATAATGTTTCAGTGACTACAAGTCTCATAGAGTAACAGCGAATAATAGTAATAACGTTACCAGCAGCTTTAATAACAATGGTATTAATAATAATACCATTATTAATAAACTGCAAATATTTTCTAATTTATTGTACCATGATTAACTAGCATTCCTGGATTCAAGGTTATTGTCTCTTTTAGTAAAGCACAGTGCAACAAATTTTGAAAGTAAGTCAACTAGTACTGTATCATTTGATGACAATATATGTTTTAACAATTTACATTTGGTTCAGGTTGTTAGGCTGAGGTGAAAAATGATTTTTGAATATGTTAGGTGAGTTGTTTCTTAATATTTTATAGCACTGACATTCTAAGGCAAAATGGTATTCATCTTCCACTTCACCTGAGTGGCAACGTTTGCAAGGTCGTTCTTCACGAGGAATGTTTTGGTAGTGGCCATACTCAATTAGAATTTTGTGGTTACTTATACGAAATTGTGTTAACACCCTTCTTAGTGTCGGGGTTTTTGTAAGAGTAAGGTATTCCTCCAATTTATATTCTGTTTTAAAAGGGCTGTAGAATGCACAACTTAGTAGATTTCGCCATTTTATGTTTCCACAATGAGATATATTTGTCTTTCCTTTTGTCTACAATGTATGTTATTTTAATATTTTTTAGGGAAGTTTCTAGATCAATTGATTCCTTCAATAAGAAAGGATTACAAAATTTCAACATATTCATAACATTGGAGTAGAACGAGGCTTTTCCATTCATATAAAGTTCTTTGGAAACTGAAAAGGCTTATTTCACAATTAATGCATCAGGGAGGTAGTAAATGTGGCTAATATAATTGATTATCTTTTTTATGTATTGAAATTATAAGAGGGAATTTACCCAATTTAGCTCTGCAGGCCGTGTTGGTGGCCTTTCTGTTGACTCCTAGCTATAGCTTACAGAAATTTAGGTGTGGTTTTTATGCTGAAGTTTTGTCCCAAGAGTTAAAATCAATGTTGGTGTATGCCCCCATACTACCAAGTTATGTAGTAGGAAGAGAGACTGTTGCGGCCAAAATAACTGACACACATTCCAACACGTTATTGCTTTTGATTTTAACGGTGAAAAACTACAATAAACGACACGACACGCTAATTACTACTGTACATGCGAACTATGTCACATACATTGTGACAGAAACTACATATTTCTCCACGATGTTTACTACATCATGTAAACATCTACTTACAATCTGTGCCAGCAAGACAGGTTTGATTGTAGCACGTACAATGTGAAAAGGCTCATCCAAAACTTCAACGAATATTATACAATTATTGGACGAGGTTGAGCAAAATATCGTGATTTATCAGTGGCGAGCAGATCAATTATTTGCCGATGCCGAAGGCAGAGGCAAATAATTGATCAGGTTATATTATAATATAATATAATAATTGGGGTTAGTTTTAGTCCTAAGTAAGTGTATTCGTTTGTGACATCGACAACACCATTTCCCATAAAGAAGTTGGGTGCTGGTAATTTTGACATATATTTCTGGAAGATCATGATTTTGGTTTTTTTCAAGTTGACTTCCATCAACCATTCTTTGCCCCAGTTATGAAGTTAGTTTAAGCAATTCTGGAGTCCATATTTTGATCTTGATAGAATAATAAGATCGTTAGCATAAAGAAGGCTATTTAACGTTGTCCCATTTGCGAGAATTGAAGGATCTGAAGTTGTTTCTTCAAAGAGTTTTGGTAATTCATTTATATAAATGTTAAACAAGAGTGGAGTCAAAATACAGCCTTGGCGAACCCCTCCGTTGTATAAAAAGAAAGCTGTTCTGTAATCTGATTGTTTAACTTGTTTTTGAGTAAAGGCCTTTCATCAGGTCATCGAAGCGTCCTCCTATTTTATTTTCAAGAAGTTTAAAAGAGAGACCTTCACGCCAAATTGAGTCAAAAGCTTTTTTGAAATCTACAAAACAAGCGTATATCTTCCCATTACTACACTGATTAACATATTTATCATGTAGTGTTTTCAGTGTAAGAATGTGATCTGCTATTCTGTTTCCAGATATGAATCTTATCGGTGATGGGTGTACTGATTTGTTGAGTTTTGTAAAAGAGATTAACCTCTCATTGACAAGTGAGCAGAAGAATTTCCCTAGGCAACTTGATACACAGATTACCCTGTAGTTGCTAGGGTCTAATCTGTTACCTGATTTGAAAAATTGGAGTTATGAGGCCTTCACACCATGAACTTGGAAAATTTCCAGGTTTTAAAATAATGTTAAATACTTTCAGGAATCCCTTTAACAGAAAGTGCACGCTTGATTTGATAATTTTTTTTTCTAATTTTATCGGAGTAGACGGTTTTTTTGTTTTAATCTTCTTTGCTGCATTTAATAGTTCTTTATCTGTTATTATTTCATCAAAGTTCATTAAATTGATCTTTGTTGGTCAGTATCAAGGTGACCCGCTATCGCGCATGTTAAAAATCATGGAGGTTGTTTCCAACAATTGTTTGTAGCCTTTACCAGCAGGTGGGCAATTTGCCAGTAATGACCGTAAAATGGCGGGCTAAAATCGCGGTTATTGCTCCCTCATCTTCGTTTACGAACAGAAAATATCAAATATTCCATGAGCCAGGCGAGAACTAACTACCACATTATGAGGAAAATTGTTACTTGTGCAATTTTTGTTATTGCCTAAAAATGTTTCGAATTTGCTATGATAGCCTTTCTGATGTGGTAGCTATAAGGAGTTATTCCAGTTTTCTTAATATTCAAATTTTGGTTCAACATGGAAACGAGGCTCAACAGTTGCTCTGTATCTGACAATTTAGGCACTGAAACCCAAATGCCTGTCATCAAATGAACGAAAATAAAGTGAATGATGATTCCTATGTCCAAATATCATTATTTCTATCAAAGAAGTCACGTGAGATTTTTGTAATTAATGCCATTAACGGGAATTTAGTTATCTTTATCGGTAAAAAGTTGATATTTGTTTCAATAACACTAGTTGTAGACTGGCAGGCAATCCTGAAAACAATATAAAATCATTTATTTTAGAGAAGAACATTGTTT
This sequence comes from Nanipora kamurai, assembly GCA_036872915.1. Lineage (NCBI taxonomy): Eukaryota > Metazoa > Cnidaria > Anthozoa > Scleralcyonacea > Helioporidae > Nanipora > Nanipora kamurai. The sequence goes on along the minus strand of JBAHVQ010000504.1, from coordinate 459,838 downwards.
GTGCGAAATATTTTATTAATTACCAAATAAAGTGTTTATAGTTCGCACTGAATCCTGGGTATTTAGAATGGCAGCGCCCACAAGAGGTAGGTTTTTGTCACATTTTCCCTTTAAAATACTCTAGTATATGGAGCTTACTGGGGCAAAATATTGCAAAATAAAGAAATATTACGCTTGTTTATCATTTTGATAGGTAGTTTTGAAGAAAACAAACTTTAAAGTGCAATTTTTTGTTCTTAATTTTACCGAGATTCTAGGGAAGTCAGCTAAATCACAACATTGTTATAGTAGTTAAATAAAACGATGTATCAGATCTAAAAAGGTTTCTTAAAATATATTGTTATATAATTTTTAAGATGTAAATAACTGGATGACTGTACACAGTACAAACATCAAAGGAGGAAATACAGTCATATACCTGTACATTAGCAAATCTATACAATTTTGTTATCTGTTGATCTTAGAAAAAAGACAGCTAGATACTTGTCAAGATCCTGTTCCTGAAGATAAGCGCCTCCGTATAGACTATCCGTCTTGCAGTTTAACCCTTTACCGGGCCGTGTAGCCAAATGGCAACTTATTAATTTTACTCTGGCTAACGCCAGACGATTTTACTCGTCAAGGGGAGACCTCCAGAAAACCTGCCCAATAAAGGGTTAAATTGTAGGTCAGTTGAGGGAAGCGAGGGTCACAAAGAACTTTGATCTCCAACAGATTTAGAATCCTGGAAAACCCTAGTCAATGCAGCAGCAATGAATCAATCGTGATCGTGTCTGAAGATACTGATGTTTTATTCCTCTGCTTGGCCTTCCAGTCAAGAATTCCTCGCCCACTCTACCAGAAATGTGGAACACAAACTCGTATCAGGTTTACTGATGTTACTAAAGTGTCGCGAACTCTTGATGAAGACGTCTGTAAAGCATTGCCTGGGATACACGCATCCGCTGAGTGTGACAGCGTAAGCGCATTTGCTGGTCGTGGTAAAGTCCGTGCAGTAAAGATAGCGAAGAGTGAGAAAGCTTTCTTGGATATGTTTCAACAGCTTGGATCAACATGGCAGCTATCTGAGGATCTTTTCAACCATTCGCAGAAGTTTACCTGTAGAATGTATAGCAAAACCACAAGTTTTTACCAAGTAAACACACTAAGATACACCTTATTTCGTGCAAAGAAGGGTGAATTGGAGTCCAACCAGCTACCACCATGTGAAGACTGCTTGCGCAAACACTGTCAGAGAGCTAACTATTAAGCAGGCGTGTGGCGACAGAGTTTAGATGCTTGCCCTGATGTTCCAATACCCATAGGTAAAATTTTAACGTGTAATTATTTAGTATTAATATTTTCTTTTAATTGTTGATTAGTTCTAAGTTAGTAAGATAGTGTGTGGTGTAAAAGATACATTGTTGTTGTTATTTTAGGTTCGGGATGGAGCTTGGAAATAGGTTCAGAAGGTGTCCCAAACCTTATCATTGATTGAATGACTGGAAACCCAGCACCTACTGCAGTTCTACAGCTACTCTCCTGCAAATGTACCCGACGATGCTCTTTGCCTGATTGTTCTTGTATGAAAAATGATCTCAGATGCACAGATATATGTAAACTTGATGATTGCAAGAACAGAGAAGAAGAAACGTCCTAGACTTGCAAGAAAAGGATTTTGATGCTGCTGCTGATGGCGATGAAGATGATTAAGACTACTGATGACTTGTGGAGGACAGATGCGTATCATATATCTTGTTAGACAGTTTCGTATGTAGTATGGCTGGATATTTTACGAGTCATGTAGTATTTAGGCGAGCCTTTGGCGAGCCAAAATACAAGTTGACGAGTAAAATATCTGGCCATACTACACGCAAATACTGTCTAATAAGTTATGTATTACCCACTTGAGCTCGGTATTTCTTTCCATCAAGTCGTTTTAGCAGGTTAACCAGTTTCGAAAAACGGTTTTTTAATCTGCAAAATATGGGCTGATACTGGGGTACTGGGTTACGGAGGCCAGTGATTGGATATGGGGATTTTATTAGGTATCTTTGTTACTAGTATCATTAAAAAATCGCGGTACAGCCATTCCTGTATTGGACATGGTATATGAGTACAAGTCGATAGTAAAAACAGATATACATTTCTACCTGCTTTTTCCGATTTGATGCGATTTCATGTATTGAAAATGTATTCAGATACTTTCATAGCTGGCTTCCAATCACCATTACAGTATTATATTTTTTTGCCTTTCATATCAGTGCTGATTGGAGGATGGCTGGCTTAAAAGGATGCGAATAAACTATCAATGACAACAAAAGATTGAGTTTTAAGAAAGTGAGACGTTACTCTTATTCTTGCTTTGGAGCCATTCTCAGGACAGTGAAGAGCAAGTGACAGTGGTGGTTTTCTATTGTCAAGAGCACCAGCATGGCTGCCATTACAAATCCCTCTCATGGGAACAACTATTAATAGCATCGTAATACTAGAGAAACTAGGTGAACACTTTGAGAACTTACTTGTTTGAGCAGATTATTTAACAGAAACATGTGAAAACAGAATCATTTATATGCAAATTTTTCTTAATTAAGGTGTCAGTTGAGCACCTATCAGTTAACTATGTTACTAACAAAAGAAGAAATTGTAGTGCAAGAAAAAAACAAGAATTGCCAAAACTTAACAACTATGACATTTTGTTACTAATTGTATTTTTGGTCTTTGAATCCGTTGCTATGGCAACGGAAAATTTCGCTGACATCTCGATGTGGCTACAATGTATTGTAATAACTGATAGACGTGAAATAAAATGTCACTTTGTTACAAAGAGTTGCAAGAATCTTACGGAAATACGGATAGAGTTTTAATATGTTGTAGGTAAAATTTCGGTCAATTGTCAGTTTAATCGACTTCAGAAAATGCTCCATAATCATATGAAAGCTACCAAACTGCATGGGTTATCGTACATAAATGTAAACTAGAGTCACAGGGCAAGTTAAAAATGCAACTAAAAATTTGCCCCCCAAAGTGGTAGTTAATAGCTAAATTTTGGGGCCTGGCTCATGGACTAAAAACAGAGATTTAAACACGAGATTAAGCCACTTTAAAGAACGAAGAAAATCCGTCCACTAGGCGATTTTCTGTCCATGCTGGTGTGCCCTGTTGAAGTTTAACAGCTTCGTGATCGGAACGAAGAAAGTGTTAAATTTTACGATGCGAATGTTGAAGAAACTTGACTTCACTCAATCAAGTCTCTGGCGTTACCTTCACAGATGCTGTGAAACGTTGTCCTTTAGTTTAAGATGAGTTCAGATATTTTGTACGGCCTTTTCTCGCCGTAAAATGGGGTCTAAAGAATGTCATTAAAGTATATCATGTTGATATAATGAATTGAATTTCATCGTTTTCTACGAGAACAGCAAAAATCTCATGCAGTCATATATTTGACGAGTGATAGCTAAAAATCTAGCCGACGGCAACAGTTTCAAAGTAACTTATAAAAATAATTTAATAAAAATAATTTACGTTTATTGATCTCTTCACTGAATGGGAGTAGTACTCGGAAAAAATGCGCCAGATACTAAAATATCGCACACAATCACCCTCACTTTGATCAGCCGAATGTGACGTGTTAAAGTTTGAGCTAGAATCCGCACTTGGATGATGAAAGTGAACGGTGAAAGACGTTTTGGATGTTGTTTTGACCTTTCAGTCCTTAATTTTCAGTCCTTGCATTTACGTAAAAATAAAACAGTTTCTTTGGTTTTGGGAGAATGCTGTTCGTAGCCATTTTCTGTACTAAATCTTGAAGAATCAAAATACAGAAAAATCCAAATATCTCAAAAAATTTGTTGGCAACGGAATGAAACTATGATCTAAGTAATCTTTGGTCCCCAGATTTACTACTGACATTCCACCTTATTTCATAAAAAACGCACCAGTAAGATTTTTGTGGTCTCAAGTCACCAGTTGCCAGTTATAGGATGGGGCTTTAAAGAAATGTCTGCCCTGGGAAAAAAAACATGTTTGCATCTGTGTCATTTATTGTCTGTTATCATTAGTCTGTGTCCTTGTATTATTCTCTAATTACTTTTCCAGCGTTTTGACTAAATCCCACATGTGGGCAAAAGGACCTATTTATTACACCTTTAAAATTTGTGAAGCTCATCATTCCTCGTACAAAGTCTGTATTTTTTTCAGATAAACTTAAGGAACTTTGCTTGCTTAAGCAGGTGTAGGTTTTTAAGTCAGTTGAGGTAATGTTTTAATTACACTTATGTGAAATTTTTAAGTTAGTCATTGTGTCTTATTGATAAAGGAATGACAGTGAGTTAATTCAAGTTTCACAGCAGGGTTCGTGCAACGAATGAAAGTGTGGCTTAGTTCGTTGCGAGACTACGCAAATAGCTCTTATCGTAGATGTGCACGCCATTTCGATAATCCAGCGGTATCTCGATGAGTGTTGAATTAAAACGAGGCTATCGGGTCAAGTATTTGATGAACTTTGAAAATA
>JBAHVQ010000504.1:437555-455246 GCA_036872915.1 Nanipora kamurai | reverse complement strand
ATATGTATATATATGTATATATATGTATATATATGTATATATATGTATATATATGTATATATATGTATATATATATAATATTAAGCATTATATATATATATAAAAATAAGCATATATATATATAAATATATATATATATATAATGTAAATGTAAATATAAGTTGCAGAAGTTGCAGATATAAATAATGTAAATATAAGTTGCAGATCGCATAAAGGAGAACTAGCATAAGTAGGATTTCCATCTCTGTAGGCAAGACCCTGAAACGCATTAAAGTTTTCTATTTGGCACTAATGTATCAATGTATCTGAACTGAAACTCTATTCAGGGTCAAGTAACTTGATTCACCCACTTGAAGCTGAAGATGACCGCTGCTAAGGCCGTCAAGTAGTTAGTGTAGTCTTTCTCAAGACTACACTAACCTGGACGATCAACTTCCACAAACATGTAACGATTCTCCCTGGTTCAAACCATTTACTTTATGAGGTGAATATCGTAAGATTATTTCTTGTTTTTGAATACCGTAATAATATAGTGTGCCTCACAAAAGGCTACCATACCAAAAATTATGCCGATTATTCTTTGAAAATAACCTGTTGTACAATAAGTAATTTGTAAAGAATACTAATTAAACATTAACAAGGTAGCCATTTTTTTAGGACACACTGTACATTGTGCAATAATTCTATTAAAAATTAGCTGACTTTAGTTATCACCACCATAGTTCGAAACGTTAGGGGTCAATGATCCCCCGACAACTCCTCCTTCGCCATATTATACATATGTGTATTATACTATATATGTCAGTTAAAAACATTTATGGTTTCAACACGATAAAAACTGTCCTACTTTATTTTAAAGAGGCAGTGCCGCACACCGGTGGAATAAAGTTTCTCCCCTGAAACGTCGGATAAGCCGTTTTCAATAAAGAATTTCTTATCACTATATATACATATTTGTATAAATACATACAAATGCACGCAAAATCTCTCTTTATATTTTTCTGTATATACGTCTATATCAATAACAACATATGTATACATACATACATATATTAATGATAGACAATTAAAGTTTTTAATGTTTGATTTTCCCCAATTTTTCCATGGTTTGATACTTTGGCATGTATTACAAAATATTGTGGAAAGTAATTCGGCTTGACTTTATATTATCAGAAGCCTTTTATAATACAATATCTTTGTATTTTTTGTCAGAATTAATTAATGTTTAAAGTGTAAGATAGAATGAATTTCTTGAAACTTTACTAGGTTCGACTCTGAATACCCTGAGAATCGAGAATGGACGAAGCGGACGACAACACCACCGATCACTTCATATCATGCAATAATTCGCTTGTCGATCGCTCCATTGTAAAAATCAACGTTTCCGGGAAGAAATTCCAGACCTTCGAGACGACCCTGAAAAGATATCCTGATACACTTCTGGGGTGTAATAAATCGCGCGAGTCTTTTTACGACGCCGAAAAAGGGGAATATTTCTTCGACCGCCACCGCAGCTGTTTCACGTCGATCCTTTATTACTACCAGTCCGAAGGGACTTTACTCCGGCCGGCAAATCTCTCTCCGGATATTTTTATCCAGGAATGCACCTTCTTTGGGCTCCAAGCAGAGGCGCAGAAGTTGCTTGGCTTCGATGAAGATGGAGACGAAGACAACGAAGAACAACTGCCCAAAAACAAGTATCAGCGCATGGTCTGGGAAGCTTTTGAAGTGCCCTCCTCTGGTTTGGTTGCCAGGATACTTGCGATAATTTCTCTTTCTGTCATCATCGTCTCTATTATTGTGTTCTGCATTGAGAGCTTACCTAGCTTGAAGGACCACAACAACATATGGTTCATTATCAGCGCCGTATGCAATGGGTGGTTTACGGTGGAATATGTACTCCGTTTCGCGAGTTCGCCCAACAAGAGGGCATTTTTAGTAGAGACTTTGAATATCATAGACGTGGCCTCCATTCTGCCCTTTTACGTTCAACTCCTGATGAAAAGCGTCGGCGCACAAGGTAATGCCATGGAAGTTCTCCGCGTGTTACGTGTCATTCGCGTGGTTCGAATTTTTAAGCTAACGCGGCATTCCCGCGGGCTTTACATCCTCGGTCACACACTCAAATCCAGCCGGAGTGAACTCTTTATGCTGCTTCTGTTCATGATCTTGGGTATGATCCTATTTTCCAGCGGAATATACTACTGCGAGAATGGGAAAAACAAGAAGGACTTTCCAAGCATCCCACATTCGTTCTGGTGGGCTATTGTCACCATGACAACTGTTGGATACGGGGACGTGTCCCCAAAAACCAATCCGGGTATGTAATGTAATATTTTACCCCTAATAACCAGGACTTTCTGCATTACGATGTACATTGAGCTGACACGGTCTGGTTACTTCTGGGTTACACTGGGTTGCCCAAGTGCCAGTAAAAATGCAAGTAGAAAATCTTCTTGATACTTTTTAATTTCCTTTTCACATTTCTCATTTTCTCCTTTCTCTTCGTCACTTTTTTTCCTTTATTTTTCGTTCCTATTACTTTATGGACTTCATACCTCTTTTGTTTAACCTTTTTGCTCTTTCTGCTGTATATCTTTGTTGCTGTTTGTGTCTACTTTCTCTTCCTCATCTGCTTGTTCTTCTATCCCTCTTCTTCTTTATTTTCATTATTCCTTCCTCCCTTTTTCTTGTACTTTTCATAAAGTTCTTCTTCTTCCTCTTTTTCTTAACTATCATCCTCGTCCTCGTCTTCATCATCATGTTTTTTTCTCTTCTTCGTCCTCTTCTTCTTCTACTTCTTCTTCTTTACCTTCTTCATCATCATCATCATCATCATCATCTTTATCGCTTCCTTTTTCTCCTTTTTCTTCCTCCTCTTCTCCTCCTACTGCTTCTTCTTCATCATCATTGTCATCTTCTTCTTGATCTTGTTCTCCGTCTTCTTCTCCTACCTCTTCTTCTTCATCATCGTCTTCTTCTTCTTCATTTTCTTCTTCATTTTCTTCTTCATCTTCTTCATCGTCATCTTCTTTATTACTTTCTTCTTCTTCTTCATCATGTTCTTCTTCTTCTTCATCAGCATCTTCTTCTTCCACGTCATCAAAATCATCATAATCATCATCACCAATATCAACAACAACATCATCACTGTTGTTATATTTGTCGCCATCATCTTCACCACCATCACCACTGTCATCGACGTGGCAAATTGACGTATTCATCATATTCGTTTTCTTTACCTTTGTCAAAGAAAATGTGAAGACCAATAGTACAAAGTGAGGCATATTGACCGGAATATCTCACCTTTTCAGGTAAAATTGTGGGTGCCATGTGCGCCCTATCGGGTGTGCTGGCAATTGCATTACCCGTCCCTGTTATAGTCTCTAATTTTGAATACTACTACAAAGAAGAGTTAGCACGACAAGTAGCCAAACAGGCTCGGCAGAGAAGGCAGGAAAATGCGGAGAAAGGAAACAGTCTCGTGGTGCAGATGCCTCCCCCGCTGACATGTTCCTCATCAGATCTTGATCAAGAGATTCTCGAGCTCAAAGGTGTTTCGAAGATCCATTACAAACAAACCGAAATTGTGAATCATTACGCTAAAATGTCACCGATTACTACACCAAAAACGCCAAGGCGGAAGGCTGAAACTGTTTTATAAAACGGTTTTTCACTCCATAAGTGGAGGTTCGATCGTCAGTATTCTCTTGCTAGAGAACGTTTACGGGAAGAAGATATATAAGTTACTTACCAAGTTATCGACTCCTTTCATAACGTCTACAAAATTAAATATCTTTTTGTGTAAATTTTGGTACGCCTTTCTCGCCTCGTTTCTGACTCTACAAATCAAAAGAATCTTTTCTGCCTAACGAGGTTAGAAAGGCAATTTAAATGCACGTAAAGGAATATCGAAAATGACAGTCATTATGAAAGAGGTCTATGTTGGTCAGAAATGGGAAATTTTTGCCTTCTGTCTTGACTGCACAGACCATCAAGACGTCGGACAACATTTTCAGTACGGACCTTCTGTTATATATATATATATATATATATATATATATATATATACATATAACTAACTACAGACGAAACCGTTTCGGCCTTTTGGTCCTCATCAGTGTAGTGCTGATGAGCAGGATGAAGATAACTGATATATATATATATATATATATATATATATATATACATATATATATATACATATATATATATACATATATATATATATACATATACATATAGGCAACATATAGATGAAATACAGTAAGGCAACTCCTTTACCAATCTACTTTAATTTAAACGTTTCGACTATTCAGCCTTCATCAAAAGTTCCGGTTTTTTGCCACTGGCTTTTTTCCATCTTCAAAACAGCCACCTTTTGAGCTGTGGAACAGTACACTCTCTCAGACTGACCTGAGGAACCCTTACTCCCTGTATATCTTTCTAGGAAAACTTTTCTCGAGCTGGAGTAATATTTTCGCACTGAAGTTGCTATCTTAAATTTCCCGCGGCAACCTAAATGATTCCAGAAGCCCTTGCGAAACAGCATTCGTGCCCACGCTCCCCGAAGTTTCTTGAGTGGTCAATAAGCTTGCGCAATTTCCAAGTTGCACTGGCTCTGAACAAGTCATTTCTACAAAGTAATTAATGTTTCCATATGTTCCCAGAGTGGCAGACCAAACGCAAAATACCAGTTGAATATTTCCCACCTCGTTCTCCCAAACCTTTACCTGTTTATCGAACTCAGACGAGATAAAGAAAATGTCTTTGATACTTCAAGTATTCCAATATTAGTCCCTCACTATTCCAAACAAGAAGAATATCTGTACTGATTTTTATAATGGACAAGTTTCACATAAAATGCTACAGGGTAGGTCAATAGATAATCGCACGAGAATGATTACTGTCCAATTTCTGTCTGTTGAACTCGATCGGGTCGTTGCGTTTATTGATATGACAGGGTTCGTATGTCTGGGAAGAGACGAGGATGATACCACCATGGTTATGACCACTTTGTAGATCCGAGGCTGTCAGTTGGGCAGATTATTGGTAGGGTCGCCTCCCTCCCCCCCAAAAATGAACAGTTTCTTACGGCCTTGATTTGTAGGGCATAACATTTGACCAAAATCAAACATTCATCCAACTAACATCATTGGAATTAGAAATGTTCGCCAAGGTTGTTCAATGTTGGAACGTTTAGCCTAACCTATAATAAGAAAATCATGTAATAAACTAGCGAAAATGTGTTTATCTCTAGGTCCATCTTTAAACGTTGCTGTTTAGATTGTCTTGTACCAAGGGTAAAATTTTTGAAATAACTTTGTAGCTTAAAATTTCATTTCTGTAAACTGTTTTTCAATGTTTGTAAATCTCCGTGTTTGGTAACCAAATAAACAAACGAACCATATGTTTATCAATAGATTCAGCTGTAAACTTTAGCGCAACGAATAAGGGAAAACTTCACTGTTGTAAAACTACAGGCTTTGACACCGTTACCTAACATAAGTACGACGGGGGGAAACTTTTCTAAGAGGTTATTTTTACAAGTTCTTCTCTGCTATTTAGTTTGCGACGTTTATAAAGTAAAGTAATCGTGACAAGTAACGCGCGCAAAAGAGCACTTGTCTGACTTTTCACGTAAACTCCTAAAAACGTCATTTCGAGCGGAAATTCGGACAGCAGGATGGTAAATAATGGTAAAGGTTGACAAGCCAAATATTTAGGCGTTGGACAGAAAAGAGATAATCTACCCAGTGTATAATTCCTGCCAAGATACGGCTGCAGTGAAATGCTTAATTGCATATGAAAAATCACGACGAACATATAGAGCATCAAGTTCAGTTCATTTATTTAACTTGTTTTGAATAATATAGAGGCATGTGTATGACATTCACAATGAAGAACTTTCGATCATCTACAAAAAACAACTCAACAATAAAATGCTTTAAGAAAAGCACCAAACCCCAGAAGTGCTATATAAAATTAATCTTCAATGTTTCCCCAACAGCCTCAAACAACAGGGATCTTAAAGGATATGAAGGACTTCACAGTAAACACAATATAAATCTTATCAGCACCAGACAAAATTCAATATTTTTTATTAATTTACAAGACTGGTCGAATGTTAGATGATTGAAGTTCGTTATTGGAAATCAGCGAACGAGACACCTCAGTTGGTATCAATGACTCTTGATTTCTGATGCTGCATTTTCTTCATTAGGCGTTTCCACTGATACTTATTATAAAGTTGTGACGGTAATTTCTTTTCATCGGGCTCTACAAATATCCAAGCAAGAAAACAACGTAAAACACAACTAACTGGGTGAAGAAAAACTTCGCTAATTCATACGTTTTAGGAAGAGCAGACTTTCTTCCGCATTTGTCCAGATCTTGAAACAGGAATTCCAAATGCTAGTTTTAAACACATTTGCAAACCAAATCAAACACGTGTGTCCGATGAAGTTTATGAATCACTTTATAAACCACAGAGTTCGTACTAATAGCATTGCGAACCGGGTATGTTGTTCTCGAGAAGTTTCAGTCGTTTACAATGAGGAACCAAGAAGACAAGTTTTACCACTCCAGAACTTTGCGCTTGGATGAGAATTCACGTTTAAAGAACTGGTAGAAGTCTATATTAGAAGTATGTTCTCAATTTCTTAATCCTAAAGGAAATTCCGAATGTGGGAATAAATTGCTTGTAGAAATCATGTACTAAATATAAAATTAATCACGAAAAACACAAACTAACGTTTGCAAAAATGGTAAGCGAATAGATTAAACATTTGCAACTTCTAATGTGAATTTTCATTTTGAAAACTGACACGCTGTCTGATCTGATTAATATTTCGTATTGGAATATTCGTAAGATCATGTTATAGTCCTATTAATATTAGTCATATTAACATGACTAATACTTTTCTTCTCGTAAATTCTACTTACCTTTGTTTTCTTCCGTGATCTTTTGCTCTCCCTATGAAAGACACAGGTGAAGATCGATTGAAAGTGGAATGATAGGTAAATAGGTGAGATAGGTAAGCAAGTGGGAAATACGGCAGATAAGTACAAAATTAAAGTTAATGACCTTGATGATTATTCCTTATTTTACGAATATATAATTACTACGTAGATTAGTCAATAAGCCAATCAAAATTGCGCTTAAAAGAACAAAAATACAGTGTTTAAAGTTATGGTTGTCCTTAAAAAGGAAACTCTGGTTTGACCTGGGCCCGGTTGAAGAAAAAGGTGATTAATTTTAATCATGATTTGCGCTTCATTTTAGGCAATGAGAAGCAGTATTTCAGAATTTAACGTGATTAGAAAGTGATTAAGAGTTTTATACAACCGCGCATTGGTGATTCTGCGCAGTCGGTAAAAAGATCAATTGACGTTATTGGACACGTGATTTTTACTTTAAATCATGATTTGATGATTAAACGATTAAAAGTGAAATGTTAACATTGCCTAAAAAACAAACTCTTTAGCGTTAGCTTCACCAACATTTTAACTAATCCAACTACAGATGTGCAGATTCTTCAATCTTATTATACTTTCTTCCAACTCTTATCTTCGTGACCCGGAATACTCGGTCATAATATGCCATACCAATGGCCCAAACTTTACCACAAAATCTCAAATTGATTAATATTTGATGAGAAAAACACAAAGGAAATGACAACCAGGACGTGGTTTGGATATCCGAGGAAGAAATTAGATAAATTAAGCCTACTTTCACCTTGACTTTCTCCTCAAATACTAATTCTTTTGGGATGCAATATCATATACTCGAAAGTCGTGTTTCATCAGATATCCAAACACCTCAAAGTTTGTAAAAAGATCTCGGCCATCGCCTCGGTTTTCAACAAACTTCTCGGTGTATGGATAATCTGATGAAACACTCCTTCTTGTATGACATATTACGTACCATACGACATACTAATTTACAGAAAATCCCATCCACATTTCAGCCAAATAACTAACCCCATACCTGGATCCAGTTTGCAATTTGCTCCCAATGATCTTGTACCTTTCCTTTGAGCGTTCGGGCGTGTTCGTCAAGTTTTCCGATAGCCTCTTGGGTTTTGTTGTGCACTTCATTTGCTTTGTTTTTCAAATTTTCCACGTGATGCTCAACGTTCAAGTTCTTGATTTGCTCGTGAAACTTCGTCTTCAGACGGTCCAAGTGGTGTTGAGCTATCTTGAGATTACTTTCGGCAAGCTCGCGCATTTTTCTCATCCTTTCAGGCATACCCTCCCACGAACTTTCCTTGAATTTCTGCGCTTGTTCTTTCACGGTCTTAAGATGCTCTTCAGCTTGTCGGCGCATCTCCATGGCCTTCTCTATAGCCTTTTCCCAGGTCTCCTCAGCGTGTCCTTTAACAGTTTGCAAGTACTCTTTTCCTTTCTCCGTCATCTCGTCGGCCTTATCTTGCACCTTCTTAACGGTTTCCTCGATTTTTCCTCTGAGCTTCTCGACATGCACCTCGGCCTTGTCACGGATTTCTTCAGCCTTGTCTTTCAAGTCTTCCCATTTCTCCCCTAGGTGTTGTCTCAGGATTTTCGCCTGTTCTTTGGCGGCTTTGAGGTGTTCTTTGGCCGTATCCAGATGCCTTTTCGTCATCTCGAGGACTTTTTCTTGGACGTCTTCCAAAGTTTTGTCAGCTTTCGTCTTGAAGCCTTCGGAGCGTCTTTTCATTTCGTCAAGGTGCTTCTTGGTCTCCTCGGCCAGTTTCTTCAGTTGCGTTTGGTATTCCTTCCATGATTCTGGAACTTTATCTTTGAGCGTCTTGGAGTATTCCTGAAATTGTTCCCAGGTCTTCTCGGCCAGCTTTCGGGCTTCTTCGGCTTGTTTTCGGGCTTCTTCAGCATAGCGCTTCACTTCTTCTTGAAGCTCTTCTGCCTTATCTTGTGATAGATTAATGTATTTCTTCACTTGCTCCTTGTGAGGTGCAAGGTCTTCGAGTATCTGCTTAGAGACCGTGTCGACGTAGCTAAACGATCGAACAAAAAAAACGGAAACGATCTCAATATTTTTTCGGGCGAGTCGAACATTTATTATCTTATAAAAGTAGAGTGCTGCATATGCAGTGTTAAATGACGTGACTAAAGCCAAATGGGTTAGGAAACTGTCGATATTTTAAGTTAGTAGAGCTGACGTTTTGAGCCAAGGCCCTTAAATTCTAATTTAAATCTTACTTAAATTTCCTCATTAGCCTGATATTAAAGAGATGGTTCATGATTTGGGGTGATCCAATGAGTTGCGGATGCACGAGGGAAGTTGGCAGAGCACGGAAAAAGCGGAAGAGTTGCACGTGGCGATAGCCGAGAGCAACTCCAGATTTTCGACTTTCATTTCACCTTCACTTCTGACAAGCACTCCACGTAATTAGTTATACTCACTTTTTTATATTGAGAAAAATATTCACTGTTTTTTATATATTAAACATTGCTTTTGCATCAGACTAGTTTAAGACAGTTAAAAATGAACTGACCAGCTATCTTTTACCTTATAATGTCCCCTACGTACTCCTTGGCTTTCTGGCTGACATCATTGGGGCGGTCCAAGTACTGTTGAACTTGTTTCAAAGTTTCTTTCGCCTTTTCCTCGCTCTTGTCAACGAACTCTTCAACACGTGACTTGATGTCGGCGAACTTCACACCGATCCACGTCTCGAGGTAATCGGCCTCTTTCTTCACTTCACTGGTCGCATTGCCTAAATGAAACATCGTTATCGGTTACCATTTGTGTACGAAATCTGTTTTTCATCGAAGGGAAAGGTAAGGAGATACTTTTTAACTCCTTCACTGCCACATCTCTCCCTTTGACTAGTAAAATCGTCTGGCGTTAGCCAGAGGTAAATGATAAAAGTTGCCTGTGGCAAGGAAGGAGTTAATCAAACATTTTTTACTGACTCACTCAATATCAAATGGCTTTCGACGAGCCTGCGGGTTGCGATCTGGCAAACAGTATAGTGAAGCATTTCAATGAAAGCTAAGGATCGCTGGAGTCAAGCGATTCCAAAGATACAGCGCTAGTTTTTTATATCATCTTGAAAGACTCCCTGTCAATTTTTGCAGCAGCTTTGTCAAAACAATAACAAGAATTTCAACATTATATACGGATAGTGAATGTTTCTAACGAGCATGTGCGAACCATATCGGGCAAGTAGAGAAAAACTCTACTTGACCACGGCTGAGATTTGAACACGCAACCTTCGTATTTGTAGAACAATGCTCTACCGACTGAGCTACAAGGCCAATCGGGGACTGGTGGTCTATTAATGTTTGCTTGTATTCCGGAATAGTTTACTCAAGAATTTTTAAGCCTAAGGAGTGATTTTTAAGCCGACGTTGTTGCTTTGGTTCGACTCTGTTCGTTACATCGTTGATTCATATTAATTGCTATAAACTACGGGACTTTTTATCATGCTAATTTATCAAAATAAGGCCGCCTCGAGCAAAAGTTTTAATTATGAAAACTAGTTTTTATTAAAATGAAAATAAAATTCATGTTCATGTGACAGGTTTTGATGTAGATTTTTAAGATAACTTCAAAGCCGATTAGGTAATCGTCCATTGAGGACTCCCTCGACGAAACCCCTTTACTTTTGGAAACTCGTGATGGATTGCGAATTCTTTGCAGGGAGTGTATCACAAAAATTTCCAAGCTGTGCAAAGAAACTACGGAAGAACCCGAAAGTGCTCAGTAGGTGCACGGTAGGTGAGAGGAGTCGATAAATGGTGTCATCCATTCTTGCTTCATTTCGAACCTGGAATTTGCCTCAAACTGTAAGGGGTTGATTCCCTTTGCTCCCGGCCACTCATCCAGGGCCGTAACTACTGGGGGGGTTTGGGGGGTGCGACACCCCCCAATGTTGTAATACTGCAGTTGTCGGGCAATTTTAACAATTGACGACATGCTCGTCGGGCAAAAAATTGGTAAAACAGAAAAAAATTAACAGTTTTTTTTGCTATTATATTCCTATTTCTTATAATCCTATTTCTTGAAGTCAATAGCGAATATAAAATTTTTAATTGCTTTTATTAAATGTTTTCTTAACAACAGAATTCTTGGTAGTAGCTGCTCATGTCTACTGCCTTTGCAGTTGGGCCACGCCCTTTTCGTCTATTTCGTCGGGCAAAATTTGCCTGCACCCCCCAAACACAACACCCAAGTTACGGCCCTGCATGCATCCACTGCATTTCTTTATATTCAAAGTTATACATGTATAAAAGAGACTCTTCATCTGCCATTCCAGCAGCTGAGGGAGCTTACAACTTCACCAAGCGCCCTAAATTTTGTGTAACCACTAGATATTATTCAGCTGTGGCTTATCCCATTCCCGGCAGTGCCTTTCTCTTTGACGAGTTAAATCGTCTGGCGTTAGCCAGAGTAAAATAATAGAAGTCTGGGGCCGCCGGGAAAGAGTTAATATAACAGTTGATAGCATTCTGTTTCAACTGTAAAAAAATCCTCGGTTTTGTTTGTACTGGCGAAAAATGCCTCTTGTATCCAAGAACTGAACACCGAAATTGATAAGTCACTTTTCTCTGACAACGCTCGCAACCTGGGAAAAAATGGTTTTTAGCAGAGTTTTTCCCATTAGCTTCGGAGTATTATTCTTTAGCATGTCTATCATTTCTATTCCTCCATGCCATTCACGCTAGCTCGCTCATTTACTACCGAAGAAAATTCAAAACAAGACGAACGCTCTAGCTTTTATGCTTTGCATGCTCCTGACTTCGAAAAACAAAAACTAGACATGACACGCACCACAAAAAAAAACACCCCCAAGAAAAAGAGGGACCGACAAAAGTTAATCTGGTCTATTGTTTTTGTCGAGAAGATCCTTTTACCCACAACATTCCAATCATAAATGAGTGGAACTTCCATTTTGTTTGGTTTCCGTGTTTTTAAACGCCTTGGAAAGGTCTTCAATGGAACTTATGTTCAATAAACGGTGGCCTAATAACGGTACTGGTAATCCCAATGAACTACAGAAAAACTCCAACCTATTTCTTGCACACGCCGTATTTATAATTGCTTCTCTTGCATGTTTTAGCACCAGACGTGCTTAGTTGCGAAGACAATATGTTACCTACGTTGTTTTCTCTGACAACAGCTGAAGCGGCAGTCATAATACGCCGAATTTTTTCCGCTTTATGTCAAAAATTCGTTGAGTTTCAGGTCAAGGGTACAACTGTCGGTAGCTGCTGCCGTTTGCAATTCGTTCAAATAAAGAAAAAAGCATTTTTCCTGCTCTTCGGGTAAAACACGCTAAGATTAAATTAATCTTCTAACAAAAGCACTTTTCAAGGATCGACTAATATAATTGCAGTAATTAAAAAATCTATTTGTTTTTTTTTTTCAGTGGAAAACTAAAAAAACAATTGACGACTGTTGTTTGATGGAATTTTGTCAAATTAGAGACCCGAGGCCTCAGAAACGTCTGGTCGACAGGAAACAAATTATAGCAAGGTTCGACTAAAGGCTACCAAAAGTTCAAATGCTTCAGGGTTCTAAGTTTAAGATCAACATATGAAAAGACATTTCTTTCTTAAAGGTTTGAAGTCTTTTTTACATCCAGCGCGCCATGGCGGAAACATTAGTTCGGGTCTAAATTGAGCGCAGATTTCTTTGACTTTGAGTGTCCTTGTCAGCGCAGAGGGCATATTGCCACCCAGTGACCTGTTGAAATATCTCCAAAGACGAAATTCCGATTATGGACAGGTGCCGTTTGAATAAACATTTCCCG
This sequence comes from Nanipora kamurai, assembly GCA_036872915.1. Lineage (NCBI taxonomy): Eukaryota > Metazoa > Cnidaria > Anthozoa > Scleralcyonacea > Helioporidae > Nanipora > Nanipora kamurai. The sequence continues at coordinate 442,488 of JBAHVQ010000504.1, read as the reverse complement.
TGGAGAAAGGACAAAGTCCAGAACGCGTTAATTGCATTATAGGTAAAAAAATACTTAAAAATAACGCTTCGCGGAAACAAAAAAATTTCCTCGTTCAACTAATCCCTCACTCGGTAATGGTGAACATTGTTTACGTCGACTGGGAAATAAAAACTAAACAGCTTTAATCCATATTTTAGCACAAATATACATTTAACACAAATATATATTCAACACACATATACAATCCACATCCATCAGCGATTCAGGAATTATTCTGTTCAGATAATACACCAACTGCCTGATCGTTATTGGGATGACGAGAGAATGTAGCAGAAGGTCGCTTAAATGAGCAATTTTGTCTTGCCGCTTTGTCGAAAAATTTAGAGCAAGCAAATCGGTTTAAATACCAAAGATCAAACGAAGGATTCGTAGTCGACGAAACTTTTAAAACTTTTGACCTTCGGGTTACCATTTCTAGTTCTAGTTGAGGTTCCTTTTCTCTAGATTGTATTTAGTTGGAACAATATGGAAGTAAATACACAGGTAAAAAAAGTGCATTCATTCATGACGAAGGACCTCCCAGGTCAGACGGCGCGCTATCACTAACAAAGGGCAGGATTATGAAAGTTCTTGATTTAAAAGCTAGAATGAACAATTGTTTGTTTGAAAAAGCAAGTTTTCGATGTCCAAACAACGCAAGATTCGTTGCGCAACGATAAATAAAGAAAAGCTTCCAATAAACGGAACGTTCCTGAAAGTCGAGCCCGGCATACCACATGTTGAACACGGATTTATCCGGAGAGAAATTCCTGCATTGTGTCGCTAAAATGCACTGAAATACAAGGCACCAAAATGGCTCTCACATATACGGTCACAGGCAAGGGATACAAAACACCCTTATTTAAAACAAACAAACGTAAGGCCAGTTTTAATACCGTGCACTTGGAAACTGGGCGAATAGTGACCATGAACTGTTAGGTCTTCACTTATTCTTTATGGAGACAGACCAGAGATAGTATTGAAATAGCGAAGCAAAATTAAAAGTACTCACCAGAGACAACGAAAGCACAAACGAGCATCACACAGATCAACTTCATTTTCTTCTCGGTAACGACTTGATCGATGTACTTCTCTCCTGCAGGACAACTCGTGTGAGACCAAATGCGGTATAAAAGAACGAGGAAAGTGATCGCGAGGTTATATACGAGGCTCGTGACCCCTGGGTAAGTGTTATTAAAAGACGCAACCAATGCGCAGTGCGTAACTGACATTCCAAGGACGAATCAATCCGTTGAATCGACCAATCACAGGACAAGCAATACATAAAACCAGACGCCATGATAGGTATCACTTAGGAGATGAATGTATCTTCAAAGAGTAAGCAGTCCACGTTAGTTATAGCACACACCCATACCAACCATCGTTGACTATGTTTAAGATACTGTTTCAGTCGAGTTAGGCGACTGGTTCGCCACGCACATGTTTTCCAATTCAGAGACGCAGCCAGATGTTGATGAAAGGGGGAAAAATTAAATGAGGGTCAAAGTCTAAACACGAAGCCAACTTGAGTGACCTTGAGTGGCGAGGAAATCGTGATACGCGCGCGAGATCCCAGTCTTGCGTAATTTTCGTGTGGAGGTGCCTTTAACTTCGCGAGTCGGCAAAATCATTACGAAACTCTCATAAGTACATCGTATGTACAGCATCGCAGGAGAACTAGTTTCACCCAGGATGGCAGAGTTTTTTCCATCACAGCGGGTTCCGGCGATACCAGAGCAAGGTCCACTTCATAGGTCACACCTACAAAGAAATTAGAGCCGATGAGAAAAATCCATAATCCTGCCCTGATTACTCTACAATTGGATTCTAATTCACACCTCGAGTTTTCTCGAACTACCACTCGAGCAATGAAGCCATCGCTCGGTAAACTAGAAATTTTGTGCTTGTTTTATTCCATTGAAAAGAACGAGATCTAATCATCCTCAGCTAAACATACTTTTCCACGATTGGTCAGGGGCAAGGACGGCGTAGGCGGGGACGCGGGAAGGGTAAGGGTTGAGGGACTTCGGTCCCCCCTCCCTCTAAATAAATTGAATTAAACTTGTGTCAATGATGACAACTTTGGAAAGCGTGTCGTGGTGTCCTTCATAATGAAACAATGTACTCTCGACCACCCATTAAAATTACGTGAAACTGAAATATTAAAAAAGTGAGGCTAAGCGTAGCTTGTTTGCATCGAGGATAATCTGAAACAGAACTGAAATACTGTACACTTTCGTAGATTAGGGTTAAGTTTTCATGGCCTGATGACCCAAAAGTGCGAGTCAAAATCCTGCTAAAGTCAAAAAATTTCTATGTTGACATTAGCAGCGTCGGATCATCATAGAATTCGTGCTTGATTAAGGATGATTCTGAAATACGCTTTTCAAACCTATTGGTAATTCGAAAGCAAAATACAATGGAAAATCATAACCGAGATCTATTTCAATGCAGCGATAAATTAAGCCAAGTATTACCTCATTTTTCTCTTAAAAACATGGGTTCACTTAAGAATTAATACATCAAACACTCGTAAGAGTGTCTGACCTCGAGATCAAATACCTTGAAGAGCGTTTTTCGAAGGTTTGATCTGAGGGCAAAACATTGCCACTGGTGTTTGATTTATTACTTGAAACTCTGCTGATCCTCACGGATAAGCGTCAAGTTGTCGCGACAATTTCATGTATACATAGTTTAAGTGTCGCCAGACATTTTTCATGCAGCGGTGTTTGCAGTTTCGCGGAGCACTAAAATTGGCCGTAAGAAAAAGTGTAAAATTCCTAGCCCGTAACAGCCTTGTTTTTGTTGCGGTAATGGTTGCGATGAATTGACATTCATTCCATTTACAGCAACGTAAAACAATTAAAATCAAATTTTAGAGTTGTCTAATTTTAATGCCTGATACTCCTTGAATATACTTTTCACTTCATCGGCTTTACAAGATATGTATAAATATTGAACTCTTGACCGCGCTTTCCGGAACGCCCTTCGTAGCTCAGCTGGTAGAGCACTGCGTTACTTATTTGAGAGAATTGATGACAGGGTTCAAAAATGTTAAGGGACGCTCAAGGGCGTAGCTACAGCAGCTGAGGCAAGGAGGCAATTGCACAGATAAAAAATAGATATAAAATTATTTAGAAAACGTTGGCCTACACCAGGGGAAAAGTAAAAACAACATGGCCAAATCAAAACATGGCATAAAATGGATTGACAAAAGTAATTCCGAACAACTTGACCGAGTCAATAAATAGCATAAGAACTGGTTTGTTGCTGGGCTGTTCACTCAACACTAGTATCAACTTTACCTCAGAGAAACAATTGTTGAACGTATGCAATTATTCGTTATTGCATAAAATATATTGATTCCATAAATCATAACATGAGAAAAGTAGTTGTCACGCCAATCAAATACGTCTACGTGGCGTACGGATCATTTCTTGTCGGATTTCCGTCTTATTAGAGAACATGCAAGCGGATGCCAAATGAAGTTTTTTTTGTCAATTACAATGAGAGAATCTGGTGCCATCATAGATGCTCAATTTATGGACGGAAGTTCTTGCCACAGCGAAAATTGATGATCATCGTTCAACATTCGTTAGCAACAAATGTTGAGCTGAGTTGAAAAGAACACAGCCCATCTCTACTTCGTTCAGCATCTTTCAACATCATTAGTCAACTAATGTTGGCCAACAAATGTTGCTTAACGGGCATGCTCAGTGAGACTGTACCTTTCAAGCTAGATACAACTCAAAATAATTTGAAATTGTTCCCAATTTACTACACGGCCACTTGCTTTCCGGTAAAGCAACTCCCGTATAACTTAACGAATTTTCTATTGACTTTGACGACGCAGAACGTCAATGTAATTTTACATTCTTGTCCATAAATGTCAAAAACAAAAAATCATAAAAACTAAAAATTCAAAAACTACCATCCTGTGTTTTTGCCAGAGATAGAGTGACATTTTTTGAATCTTATTTCTCATGAGAATTCCCCTTATCATCAAATATTTCACGAACGCTAGTCACGAGCCTGAACCAAAACGTCAGTCCTAATGAAGAGACCGGCGATCAACCAATCAAAGTGCAAAGAGTCCGGTGACCACTGCAACAACAAGGAGGTGAAAAATGATTTTAGTAATTCAATTTAGTCTATAATACAACACCGGAATTGCGAGATAAAAAAAAAAACAAAAAACGGAGCAGACACGCGAACCCAAATGCGGAGTACTTACGGAACACTCGTTGAGTTTCAAGCTACGATTTGAAGAACTAATTAGAATTAGAAATTCTTCAGAAAGCTTTAAAGTTTACACTTTGATATGCAACGTGGTAACGTGGACAATAAAACTGTGTGTGCGATCAGAGCCGGAACGATTGCCGCTTCACTCATAATGAGAGGCTGAGATGGTGGTATCGAAGATATTGGCCTGTGTTCATGCCGTACAATCAGCCACGTCTTACAGAAGTCGCAGTTTCACAGTTGTATTAAAAGGAAAAGTTCACTTCTTGTGTAAGACACTTCTTAGTTCTCTCCTGTAGCTAAAAGGCGCGCAAATGGCCGTAGAAAAGAGGGGGGAAATTTAAAAACGTCTGCTTCTCTGAGGGCGAGCTTACGGGAAAATTTTCGCTTTTAGGTTTTCTTTGTTGAAATTTTACTAAAAAACACGTTTTTCCGAAAAAATACGCGATATATGGTTGTAGCGATTGCCCCCATTGCCCTAGTTTGGTTGCGCGCCAGCACGCATCAACATATCTTTGCGCTGTTTATCCCACTTTTTTTGCGCAAATGTACGGCGTTCTTACTTAAGGGGGTCCAATACCAAAAAAAATTCTATTTTATAAAAAAATCATTATTTTGTCAAAATTTTTAGATGTATTCCTAAAACGTTTCTAGATACTGCCTGCATCAT
>JBAHVQ010000504.1:418286-428411 GCA_036872915.1 Nanipora kamurai | reverse complement strand
AGTAAATTTGTATATTCGCCTATTAGACGTGTTTATTTTCACCTGTGTATATAGCCCAGTCATTGCTCTATTTCTAGAGCTGAGCAACACATCTGTAAGCTCACCTAATTTCAACGCCGCCTCACGCAGAGCTAGACAATAGCCCTTTCTCCAAATATAAACAATCCAAAAAAACAATGGAATACCGATCACTTCATATCTTATTTCAAATCACTTTCAGTCGAGAGTTATCCGTTTAGTGACACTTGCAGCATATTCCTCGTTTTTTTTAAGTCCATAGGCGTAGCTATCCCTTTGCGAGTAGATTGATCTGGCTTTAGCTAAACCCATTTAAAGTGCCCCTGGCTCCAAATATAATATTAAAAATATACATTGCGCTTGAAGTAAGTCGTAGAATGGCAAAGTTTTGTTGATGTTATATTTCTTTTCTTTTTTTACTTTATACAGTTTGAGAAACATGCGACATTGTGATTTAAAAACTACGATTTGTCGAAGGCTAACGTTCCTAATTCCTAGTCAACATAGACAAAGGACACTTGACATGTCACGACATGCGTCATAAGTTCAATGTCACTACGATTGCGAGCTATTACAAGTAATATAAGATGAGATGTATTCCAAAAAAATAATATAATCTTGAAAACTCAAAATTTGAGTCAATATCAAGACGCAAACAAATGAGACTGTGATATTTCGACTTTATTACAAAGTCATCGTTAGGCAGAATAATTTTACATAAACAGGCCTAGATCTATAAATGAGGTGTGATGACATCATTGGTAAAGAAGAGCTCGTACTTATCACTATTTACAACCTTCCCAGTTCGTTTGGATCAATGGTATTAACGAACATCTCATCAAAGTTGAGAAGGTTACTGATTCAATAACTGTCAGGGGGTGTCAGAAAACCGTTTTTGAGGGGGATACGCATGCGCATTTCAAACATATCAAGAATACGCTACCACATTCACTCCATTGAATCAGTGATGTTGAATGAATATTACACATACTGGAACTCAGGGATTTGGACATTTGTCAGTATACCTATGTTCATAAAACCATTACGAAATCAGTACTTGTTCTTAGCCTTTGCCAACCACCTGAATCGGTGTAAATGGGTAGTTAGATTATCTCACTAGTGATTAGATGGTTACCATTCAGACTCCATCATTTTAAATTGATCCATTAAGAAGTTGTTTCTCTCTCTCTCTCTCTCTCCCTCCCTCTCCCTCTCCCTCTCCCTCCCTCTCTCTCTTTCTCTCTCTCTCTCTCCCTCCCTCCCCCACAGAGGCACAGGAATTCATCATTGGAGGAGCACAACCCACTTCGTGGGGCATCCTCCCCTTGAAATTTTTTATTTTCTGAGGCTCTGTAGTGCTATTTCTTCTATTTTGAATGTAGTTTTAACAAAAAGAACTCTAAAGTGAGCTCAGCTGGCAACGTCGTACCCAGGGTCTTCTCTCGAGCTACAGGCGAGCGCCAGAGAAAAGAACCTGAGTACCAGTTTGGCTCAGTGAACTCAAATAAGACTTATTTACTAATGACTTACTCTAATAAGTCTTATTTGAGTTCACTGGTTTGGCTCAAGTGTCTAATTTCAGCCATAATAACTACAAATTTTTACTTCATAGCTGATTTTTTACTCAAACCTGATCACGTAAATTTTTAAAAAATGGTGACTGTTGTAAATATTGAGGGGACTCCGTACCCCAACGCTCCCTCGCTCCCTACACCTTTGATTTTATATATATCTATGTATATACACTATATACTGCATATACTACTGGTCAAATAACTGTCCAAACTGACGGTCATAAGTAAAAACGGTTCAGTAGTTCAACACGTAATATTCATATTAAAAATAACACCACAAAAAATATCTTCAATCATTATCAAAAGTTCGCCTGGACGCTTTCTCAGTACTTGCTTTTTTTCTGCTTTGGAACGACATGGTTACATGAAGTAGAATTTAAAAACCACTCCGAGATTCCGCTGTCATAATGATTGCGTTTTCATGTAAATTCGGTTCACAGAATTTTTGTCCAATCAGATTTTCTTTTCCGTGCGGAAAAAAATTACAAGTTGAAAATTTTGAAGTTTTCTTTAGCTCCAGGCAGAATATTTCCTTTCTGGTAAAAATCATCCTGAGTGGAAATGGAGGGCTTTAGACTTGGGGGGTAAATGTACGGAGTTTGACACCACTGGTGTCTTTGGGCGAAATTCAGAACAACTTCAGTCGAAATATACACGCATACCTGATACGCCACCTTGAGATCAGTGGTGCTCTCCTAATAATTACCAAAACAAAGCCTTGACGTGACTTAAAAATTCTCAGAAATTGTTTTCTTTCACGGGCAAGAAGAGAGCTGCTCAACAACGAAAGGCTCGTTCTTACTGAGGCAAGGCACCGATTCAAATAAGTTATTCAAAAGGTATTCGTGAGTGGTAATTATTGCGGATTAAAATTAATTATTTCAGTTAGTCTCGTTTTGATTTCAGGTGGGCACATCGTGGACTTTCACCTGAAATGTCACCACCAGTGATCACAGATACGTCATCGGGATTCAATGTTAATATTACACCAAATACTGCACAAGGTGGTCGAAATTAATCTGAGTAACATAAACGATGGGAACGTGGCGTAAGATTATTGTTTTAAAAGCTGTATAATTGGTCACGTTTCCACTGAATACGATAAATTATACCAAAACGAACTGCAGTTTTACCCCTTTGATGGACAAGAAAGGCATCCGGCGAAGTACACGTCGAGATAAAAGCCCATATGAGGTGGAAGACAGTGTCAGAGAGGACGGTTCACGTTTGAGTGCCAGGAATTATTCAGCTTTAACTGTAAAAGATCTAAAGGCTGAACTTAAACGAAGAAATCTTTCAGTAAAGGGACTACAGGCTGATTTGGTAAGCAAGCCTCAGTATAGTTCTTTAAATGCTCGCCATGAACACCGTGAACGTATTTTCTGATTTCAATAATTTCCATCACACAAGCAGCAAGTTGACTTTCAACAAGCCGGCATCCGAAGCATATTTAACGTAAAACTTGTTTTTTTTCAGATCAAAAGGCTGCAGGAATCAGATAACGATACCAACGTGAATACAGACCCAAACTCAGGTGTTCAGAATACATTTTGACCATTTTTACCTGTATTTTGAAACAGAAAGAAATGGTCAGATTTTGCTGACTCTGCATTTGAATGTGCTTTGGCTCGTACAATATTAACTATTGTATTTGTGTATGTTTTGATATTTACTTTAAAGCCCTGACTCATGTCAGGTATGTGCATACACCTTAACTCATTACTGCCACATTCATCATAAGCCAGCATCTTTTCTATGCTGAAAAGAATAGTTTGGCTTTGGTCAGAATAAAACAACAAACAAATAGGAATGAGCTGGATAATCAAGTTGTTTCATAGTGCACTTGACTTATATTCCTTTGACTTTTTGGTAGGATTTGATAGAGACACGGTACAATCTACATTAAATGGTGGCAACAAGTTTAATTACAGCACTCGCCATCGTCGTTATTTAAGCCCATCAATTCAACAGCAGAGAAAGATGGAGAGAGAAGAGCGTCAGAAAATTGTGCTGTGGAGAAGACCTTTGATTACTCTACAGTACTTTTTGCTTGAATTGGTTATCACAATTAAGGAATATTGGCAAAGGTGCAATATCATTTTGCTTATTCTAAAGCAAACTCCCTAAATGACTTACCTCAAAAATTAAGAATCAATTTGAACTGAGAATCAAGTCAATGAGGAGCTTTAAAAATGATTCTAAAAAACATGCCTAGGTAGTTACTTGGGACAGATCTCATTTTTATTTGATATAGATTTATTCTAATTTTTATTTTATTCTAATTTCACATTCTGCAAAATACAATAGATACATTTTTTGATAAAATAACAAAGCAGTATGAAAATTTGATTACATGTACACAGAATCTTTGCTCCAGCCTTATTTTTCTTGCAGAATCCTGAAACATCGTAAATCTTGCACGTTTTTTGTAATGACCATTACCATACTTTCACTATTATACTTTGTTCCAGGACAACATCAGAAGGTTGGTTTTCTGTTATTATTGTTATTAAAAGCAAAAATTATGATAAACTAAAAAAACCACTGAAAGACATTGTGCTTGATTAGTCTTTACTATTTATATAAATATCATTTGTTGTTTTTCAAATATTTATTGCCTTTGTTTTATTTTCAGCATGTTCAAAATGTTGAGGAATTTATTTTATGGTGTTGTTACTGGATTGGTTTGGGTATATTATCTTCTGTAGGGCTGGGAACTGGTTTGCATACTTTCATTCTCTACCTGGTTAGTGTCTACCACATTGACTAAATGATCGCAGAATATTTCTAATAAGTTAAATAAGATAGTTATACCTTATTAGCAGTTTATTATGAAGTACCTTCTATGTACCTCAAGGTAAAATCATGATTTGTAACACTAATCTGAAAAGCCTGAAAAAGATGTCTGGTTTTTAGGGTCCTCACATTGCACAAGTCACTTTGGCAGCCTGGGAATGTCAATCACTGGACTTTCCAGAACCTCCATATCCCAAAGAGTGAGTGTTGAGAATACTTTAACTGACTGATACACTGTTGCCAATAAAATACTAATTTTATACTGTATTTAATTAAATTCCTTCCATCACACCTCTGGTCTCATATACTCTAGCCTCCTTTCCCACTCTTGAACTACCTTAGATAAATAATTATCTTACCATACTTTGTTCATCTTTTTCACCCTTTTTACCACAACTTACACACTCCTCTTCCTTCAGCCATGGGTAAAAATTTGTGGAGAAAATGACTGTCAATTTGAACCCAAATTTTTTGAAAACAGGTGAAGTATGTGATTAGTTCCTTGCCCCCACCAAATTTTTTTGGCATAAGAAACTCTCAAAACACAAAATTTATAAGTATGAACCATTAGATGCTTTAATTTTTAACCAGTAAAGAGTCAAGGGCACACTTAATCATTTTATTCTAGCTAATGCCAGACAATTTTACTGTCAAGGGATCAACCCAGGCTATCAAAGGGCTAAACATAATGAAATATGAGTAACCAATCTCAATCTGATTTAAAAACTCTTGCCTTTGGCTCAAGTTTGTAAGTCAGATACAGGTCAGTTACAAATAGTTTATGAACGACTTCAGAAAAAATCTACACTTTTCATAGCTGCAATCTACAACTGACAAACATATCTCTCCACCTAAAAATGCTGATTAACCTGCTGTTAGTCTGGTGTTATTTTTAAAATATTTTGAATATTTTTTTAGAATTCTGTGTCCAGAAAATGGCCAGACATCAACTGTCAGCCTGTTCACCATTATGAGTAAAGTAAGAGTTGAAGCATTCATGTGGGTAAGTTCATACCATACCATAGGAATAGTTTGAAACCATTAAATGACATCCAAAAAAGTTTTTGTATTTCTGTCTCTAAATTTGTTTGTCATGTCTTTTAAAAAATCTATTAATAGCAAACTTCAACAAACCACTATTATTGCTAAATTATTGCTGACTTTATGTTCTTTGTAGTTTATGGTCTGAGGTAATGTACATGTATTTAAGATCTGTCAACTTGCTATAGGGGGTCGGCACTGCAATTGGTGAACTACCTCCTTACTTTATGGCAAGAGCAGGTATGACTAGTTGTTTACTGTTCATGGTTAGATTTGCCTCAAGAATACCCAAATGCCCTGTAGCCAACACCCAGGACATGGACATGCCCCTTTCTACAAACTGATGTGTCAGTTTTCAACAAACTAAGATGGGCTGGCCCAGTTACCAGAAGAGGCTTTTCATCTCAGCATACTGGGGGATTCTAACATGTTTATGTGAAAATTATAAACCACATCAGTTAACCAAGCTGGGATAATCATCACATAGTTGTTGGGAACATTATGTAAGTTAAATTATGTACATAATTTAACTTACATAATATATTCCCAACAGCAGTGAGCCAGCCAAGTAAAATGAGCCTGCTTAGTTCATGTAAACATGCTCAACTAGGCTGAGCTGGTTGGTTGGGATTAAGATATTGAATAGTTCAATGGTCTATAAGAGATTTAGACAGTTTTTTTGAAATATTGGTTATTTATGAACTTTCATTTAGTGTTTCATGGTGTTATAGAGTGATACAGCATTATCTCATGATACACCCACAATTCATTGTCTCAGCAGAAGCATTAAATCCTTTATTTAACTCATTAGTATTCAAGAGTCTGATAACCTTTCACAAGAATGTGATAACCACTTTTTTGCACTAATTACTGTATATCTTAACTTCTGACAGACAACACTTTTTTTACGATAAACTAAAAAATAAAAAATCATTCAATTGCGGGTGAGTCATAAGATAAGGTAATTAATCAATGTTCATGGAAGTTGATCGTCCAGGTTAGTGTAATCATGAGAAAGACTGGTGGTGGAAGTGACTGACGTTTCGACGGCTGTAGCGGCGGTCATCTTCAGAATCAATGACTGGACGATCAACTTCCACAAACATGTCACGATTCTCCCAGGTTCAAACTATCTACTTTAATCAATGTTCACTCTTGTGATAAAGGATTTAACATCGTGAGTGAAACTTGAACGTCCACTCGGAGCCATAAATCCTTTATCACCCTCGTGACCATTGATTAACCCGTATTTAAATAATGATTTTGACTCTCTTGTTTGATTTACATGTCTGATAAGATCATTTAATCGAAAGAAGAGCTCATTGACATTACTAATGTTTACTGGCAGGACAAATATAAGTGATTTTGGTACCGATATGTACGATTTTTACGGGTTTTTTTTGATGCGATTTTTGGTTGCCCCTAATTTTGGCGCTTATTTTAGTCGGGCCTGCGCGATTCAACGAAATGCATGTATTCCACCCCTGCTAACTTGGCCATCTCTCCCCATGTAGTAGACCCCTAAGTTAGATCCTGACATTTTGTAATGATACTAAACTTTCGGTTTTTTCACTACAAAGCTCGTTTATCCGGAGTGGAGCTAGACGATGAGGACTTGGAGGAAGTTGAAATGTTAGAGGAATTGAAGTCAGCCAAAGAGCTCGACCTTTGGACAAGAATTAAGAAGAGTATTTTCGATTTTGTACAACGAATGGGCTTCTTTGGAATACTTGTCTGCGCATCGGTAAGGAGGACACGAGATCCATTCGTCCACAGTATCCGAATACCTGATTCGAAACCCGAAAAGATTAAAATATCGGAAAATTGTTCGAACTTTCGAAAACTTTTAAGGTCTTTGACCTTCGAAGTATTTTTTAGTTTCTTGAAGCTTTGCGACACAAACAGATTAAGTACTGTATGTGCACAATGTTTTATCCAGTGTAATATAGCTGGATCTGTGGGAGGGCAGGAAGGAGTATTGCCCTCTGAAGCGGCACCATTGCCCCCTGAGTAGAACTTGAGCCGATCTTATTTTTTGGTACATAGTTGATTCATGATTACACTTAGGATTATGGTCAGGGTTTGGGTTAGGTTGATATTTGTAGAGCTAGTTGTTAGGATTAGGCTACGTAGGTTATAGTCTACTGATCCATTTTGTGCCCATAAGATGACGTATCCTCTGAACCACGGTGCTCTGAACCGATGAAAACGGTGACAGCAGGCTCAAGGACTTTGCGGAAGGGAGATTACTTTGATTACTAAGTGTACAGTCAACTGCAGTCTGTGAAAGAGAATCGGTTAATGTTGAAGCGTCCTGCGTCTGAATGCATCGTGTGGTTGGGACTTTCTACTACTGTTCCTTGCCCCTCGAAATGCTCTTCCCTAGATCCGCCCATGCAGTAAAGGTGGCATGAAGCTTCTCTCCTAACGGGCCGTTTCCAGAAATTGACCACCTGGTACAAAATCTGCCATACTGGATGGCGAACTACCCTGGGGAGAACTGAAAAAAAATTACTATCATGCTGCATTGGTATTCTTTTGTAGGCAATCATGTTTACAATCGTTTGCCGTGCAGCATGGCAAGTTTGGTACCAAGTGATGCATGTATGAAAAGGGCTCAAGGAAATAATAAACAAAACCAGCGAAGATTTGAATTTGCGACAAGAGACTGACGGTATCGACAACTTACTAACATATGAAACAATTATTCATACGCTAACTGGGAAATAGCGGTAAATAACCTTACTTTACTCTGGCTATCGCCACATTATTTTGCTATAACGCCAGATGATTTACTCGTCAAAGGGAAGACCTTTGGTCACTGCACGCGTGAAAAACTTAAAGATCGCTACGCCTAGTATTTATGTGTCCACCGCTCTAAGAACAGCTAGGAGTTTTGACGGCGCACGAGATCTGGGTCAGAGTAATGCTGAGTTCACTCATGACATGAGGAAGAAGCGACAATCCTGAAGATATCTTCAACGACTTCGAATACGTTTGTATCATTTACAATGTTCGATTGAAAACAACGTTGTCCTTCCTTTCTTCCTGATGACAATTCAAACGGTCAAACAGAGCATTCATTTGGAATCATGTTCCTTCATTTTCACATTTTGTTATAATTTAAAAATACATCTCATGTCGTAATTCACGATTAAAAAATTCATCTTTTGTCGTAAATCACGTTTAGATCCCTAATCCATTATTTGATCTGGCCGGAATTACCTGTGGACATTGTTTAATCCCGTTCTGGACGTTCTTTGGCGCGACAGTGATCGGAAAAGCAATTATTAAAATGCATTTGCAGGTAATATCCAGAATATCAGTTGAATATGATAAACATAATATTATCAAATGTTGTTGATAATAATGAATAGTTTTGTGTTATTGATACTATTAGATATTTAAATTAATCGAAGTCAATTTCAAGTATTGTAGGTACTGTAATTATCTTTGTACAGGATACTGAAGTACAGAATGAACTGTTAGGCGGGAAAGTAAATCGGTAATCGGGTGGATAACTGAATTATCTGGACGAATAACCAGATACTTAATTGAATCTCTTTCATATTTCGAGTCATGTTTACCGTTAACGAGCGCGCTATAGGTGATGTGCAACCAATCCCTCGAGATTCAAAGGACAAAGATATTTTCGCCATGTTGGATGAAATTATAATTGCAGACAAAGAAAAACTTTTGTTACGTTCATCCAACATGGCGGCCATGACGTAATGTGCACACCACCTATTCTCTGTTACACTTGAATGCATTTTAAGGGGGGGTGTTTCTCGTTTGCCCCGCGCCGATGATACGGACTGACATGGTGGCAATCACTGTATACCAAACGAAACATTAAGTTATAAGGCATCGAAAACTTAAGGTACTGACATTGTGGTAGACGTCTGGACCCAGCTGTATATGGCTGGATTTAAACACTACGATTAATTGCAAACTGCTCCGTGACCTCAAATTCGCCAACTCGTTGCTAGTTACCATGCTCCTAAACCAGAAATCGGCCCGAGTGACGGCAGTGTGTGAACGTACCATAACACTCTTTATCACGATTTAGTCAACCGTTCCATGTGTGATTTAAAGGTACTTAAATGCTTATCCTCTGATTCTGATTGGCTAAAATTCGGCACTAATCATGATTGAAGTTAATCACCTTTATATAACTCCAGCACCAGGTCCTCACCTATTCATTGGCAAAATAATGCTTCAGCTAGGTGGTAGAGAATGTAATAATCTGCTGCCTTGATTGTTTTAACATTTGTTCTTTTTTTTTGTATTTTTCTTTGTTAGAAAACCTTCGTAATTTTGTCCTTTAGTAAAACTTACGTAGAAACTGTGTTGAAGTTAGCAGGGTAAGTTTTTAACTTTCTCACATTCGAAATCGCCCGGGGGCCTCCTAAAAAGTGATAAAGCAACACCATAATCAACAATTAAACTTGATAAAACAATTTAGATTGTCCTTTGTTTGTGGATTTCAGTTCCTGTTTACATCGCAATCTCGTTCGTATTACCATTTGTCTTGTTCAAGAAGTTGATTGGGTCAATATATTTGGGGTTTACATCGAGAAAAGGGGATAGACGTTTAATTTTTACTCCTAATGTTGAAGTATTTGCTTTTGTTCACGGTCTTGATTCCATTGTAAGAACTTCAGTATTTCGCGCGTTTTACAAGTAGTCACGCATA
>JBAHVQ010000504.1:394321-418210 GCA_036872915.1 Nanipora kamurai | reverse complement strand
TATTTGCTTTTGTTCACGGTCTTGATTCCATTGTAAGAACTTCAGTATTTCGCGCGTTTTACAAGTAGTCACGCATAAGAGTACCAACAGTATTTTCCTGCGTGTTGGTGGTTTAACTCTTTCCTGTCCAAGGACTTTCCCCTTGGCAAGTAAAATTGTCTGGCGTTAGCTAGAGTAAAATACTAACGTCTTCATAGGTCACTATACGGACAGGAAGGAGTTAAGACTGGAACCAGCGACCGAGCTCATTGCAACTGAACTCTTCTGTTGTTTGACTAAGTTCTCGTTGTGTGATCAAAAGCATAGCATAACTACATGTTCAAGTATAATAGCATGGATTGTATTTTTTTCCAGAGATATTCCTTTTGTTGGTCCATATATCCAATATCCTTTCAAAAAGGCCCTAGATACGCAAAGAAATAGTTTGCATCGAAAACCAGGGGAAGCATTAAATGTCAAGGTAAGCATTCGTTCCCACATTCGATTCCAGTATGGTTCCCACTCGTTTCACACAGCAATCTGACAAAGCCCAAACAATAAAAACTCATCTTGTGTGTTTTCCATTTCAGAAAACAAGTGCTCTGGCCTGGATTTTTGAGAAAGTTGTCCTCCTCATGGTTATTTATTTTCTCCTCTCAATAATCAATTCTATGGCTCAATCACACGATAAACGGCTACGGGAGGCGAAGAGGCAAGCAGCGCCACGCTCTGTCGTCAAAACGTGGTAGTTACTCAATTATCAAAATACGCCTTTAAGATTCAAGAACTCAAAACTGAATACATAGATTTGAATAGAAAAAAAGCATACTCTCTTAATTCAAAAGATTAAACTTTTCAGTCATTGAAGTTACTGATTTTTTTTAATCTAAATGATTCATTTTTGGCGGAAAAGACAGGCTGCCCGAGCTTTCACTTTAAATATGATCGAAATTTCAATCTTTTTCTAATTTTTTTTTTTAATTTTTTCTTTGGTGAAAGATTGGTTACCAATCTTGAACGTTTGGTCTCTAATACCAAACCAAGAAGATTGGAATTAGGAACCAATAGATTGAAATTTTAATTGTTAGAATAAAGAGAGTACGTCGTTGTTTACATGCAAGTATTTCAGAATATAATCTTTTTTATCGTTCGAAAAACCTGTACGAACGGTGAGAGTTTTGAGTTTCTGTATTTTTTAAACAAGTTGTGAGTCTGATAAAAATCGAAGCTCGCAATTTCAATAATAAAATTGTGAAGTTCCGCAAGTTTTAAGACGATATTTAATATAGTCTGTGTTCAATTAGGAATGTTTTCGTCAGCATTCCTTAGGCTATTCCATTTAAATTTTTGAAATACTCTTTCTTTTTTGTTGTTTACTTGTCGAAGTCGCGTGGATATTGCTGCTGAATGAAAAGTGAAGGTTCAAAACGAAGTCCGCCTATGCGCATGCTCTCAGTGATTTCGAGATAAGGGAGCGTGATGGCAGGTTGTCCTTTCATCCCGAAAATAACTGAAACAGTTTTCTAAGTTTTGTTTATACCCCTGTAATTATCAAGTTATAACACTTTCTAATTTCACGTTTCTTTAAAGTTGATTTAATAAATGCTTGAATATAGCCCATGGTAAATAGCAACATACGTTGATATGACATGACTGAGTTCGTTATCTGGTCTATACGGAAAATATTGTGCGCTGATTGTTTGCTTATCCGGGCAATCATCCGCGTTAATTTGGAAACAAACACGATTCAGATACGCTTTACAAAGCATTGACGACAACGAACTGTTTATTACTCAGATAATCTTCCTCGGTGATTTTAACTAGAAAACTAGATGAATAAATGACACAAAAAAGAAAGCTGACTAAGTCATTAGTAAAAACAAGCATGTACAAACCAAACCCGTCACCTCAGAATAGAAGAAAAGCGTCAAAAACAATGAAGGAAGAAACCTAGAGCCGTATGATAAATTCCTTCTTAACCTCGTGTGTTCGGTCTGTACAGGAAAGTATTCAGTTGCCTTCGTTTTTTCCCCACAGACATCTGCTTCGCCGCTTGGTCTATACGAAAACAACATGGTCAATACTTTCCCATACATACTTCACACTCGAACGATTAATAAGCAATCGGTATATTTTGTAGGCAATGATATAAAAGTCGAATGTTGCGTCATCAGTGTTGAATGACTTGTAAAAAGCCGAAAGGGCGAGCAAACTGCCAGAAGTTAGAGACTCATTACAAACAAATCATTTCAAGATTGACGTTGTGATTCATTCCAGCCCGGGCTGAAAATCGAAAAACGCATAGGAACTATGTCAAAATATGAAAATAATTTTTTAATGAAATCTCTCATCTAATCCGAAATATTTTCAATCCTGGCTGGAAACTCTTCATATAATCAGCCCCATTAGATTATAAAATGCTAACTACAAAAGATATTCGAAAAAGGCTATTTGTAAATCATTTCATGATTTCTTAGTTTTCTTTGGTATACAAAAATCTCCGCAGCCCTTTCATAATACAGTTGCCTGATCTAGCTTTAGAAAAGATGTTTCCAACAATTCCACCTAAGTCTAAGTGGCGATTGACAGGCTGTATTTCTTTAAAATTGTTTAAAACCCATTCATCAAATCTTTAAAACTTCGTGGAAAGTGATGTACATTCGCACCTACGGTGGCCGTGAATAGAGAGTAGCTGCTCCCAACAAATATTTGTTGAAAGAAAACTGGTTTTAGTTGGGTCGTTTTTGTCTTAATTTGGCCTGTTGACTTACCCTAAGTGCTGCAGATACGACGATGTGAGCTCAAACCACTATCCCCACAAAACATTCCCGGCTTAAGGGAGTTTTCTGGGAGGCGCTTATTCCTACGGTTCATTCACGTGTCGTGCCTCCACTGTCAAATCCACTACATCACTGTTTACGTGGCCGATAACCGGTGGGAGATAACTACTTGTGTATAACACCATTTAATAAATGCAAAAACGTGCCACGTGCCGTTAACTAGTCATGACAGTGTATCGAGCACGTGAGAGTCGTGCATTAAGCCACCCGTTCACACGGCAAACGAAGTGTGCAAATGTGGGTTGGCAAAACCAAATTTGGGTATGTGAACATTATTCAAAACAGTTTGTTAGCCTGTTTGCCAACTGTTGTTCGGAAGTTCGCCTACGCCAACTAGAGTCTGCCAACACGAATTTGTCAACTTTCGTTTGCCGTGTGAAAACATCTTGGGACACAAAGGTTGATGATAAACTTCTCGAATCTTGGTTAACTCATTATTGGCCGAGAAGATTGAAAAAAAAAGAGTCAAAAACGTTTGCTTAACTTTGACATACCATGCGCGCGAAAAACCACTTCTCTGACTTAGAGTTTGATGCAGATTTCAAAAAAGGTGGTTTGAAAGCGAAATTAATTCAAACATGAAGCGGGCTAAAATGACAAAAGTTTTCATTGCATACTGGTGACGGGTATTTGTGGGGTTGGACAAAATAGAGTTAAGGGCGCATTCGATGGACCTTCTTCCGGAATAGGAATATATTTCGGAATATTCCAGAATAGCTATTTTGAATACTCTGGAGTTATAACAGCAACTCGATCAAAGGGATATTCTGCTTTATTAAAGCGGTACTGCGATAAAATGTTTTTTTATTTAGTTGCCTTGGCATCCCAATTAGATATTCACATTTTTGTATTGTTTTTGCCATTATTGATAGTTCATTAAATTTTATTCTGAGAATGTAAACAGGCAGTTTTGAAATATTCTAGTTCATATTGGTCAAGCGTGTATTTGGACTATAATGGTTACTACTCACTTGTTTGGTCTGTAGCTAGTGAAGTATCGAACCAACTATTTCAAGAACGTATTGAGACGAGCATAGCGAATTCATTCAGAAAATAGAGAAACAATATTTCACTTGTTCAGATCGAACAAACGAGATCACTATGTAGTTGATTATATGGCATTACTAAATTATAATCTAAAACTACACAGAAAAGGCAGAATTTGCGATGTTTTGTTGACGTGTTAGTTTTCGTTTGAGCAATAAAGAAAAAAAGCAGTACTCCTTTAATTCAAAAGATTGAAAATTTTAATCATTGAAGTTACTAATTTTTTTTTCAATCCAAATTTATTTTTTGCGGGGAAAACATTTCACTCTAAAATCGATCGAAATATAAACCTTTCTTAGATTGATCTTTTTAATTTTCACTTTGGACAGTAGGAATAATCATCTCCCAGAAAACTCTAGAACCGGGCACGTTTTGTGGGGATAGTCGTTTGGACTAACATATTTATATCATTAACGCTTAAGGATAAGTCAACAGGCCAAAAGTTCAACGGCAACGTCCTTTAAACAAGAGAAATCTTCATGGAAAACCAAGAGAATTTGCTAGTTTTAGTCTCCACAGGATTCTCAACATCACCGTCGCACTATACACAACACCACCAGGGACTCTGGTACGCGGCATTCGCGACATCCTTTCAAATGTTATTCCGAGATTTTCTGGAGATAAAACGCACCTAACCGTCAGCATACGTAACAACATCTGACGTGAATATAGCGTTATCGAATTATCGAACGCAGTCAGCAGCCAATCGGGGCTTGAGTCATAATTCACAAACAAGTTTGTTGAATGACTGCGAAAATAAGCCGATCATTCAAGAAGGTCAGCCCTCAAACAGTCAAAGCTCAGATATTTTTGGACAATAGGAGAGTTTACCAAGCGGGGACTTTGATGGCAAACCACAAAGTTGACACAAAATCTAAAATTGGAACAAAACTGCACGTCATCGACGTTGCAATGATGCACCAACAAATACCTCACGCTGTCGTGAATACTTATGAGCAATTTTAGTCAATAGGCTGATCATTAAAACAATCAAGAGCTTCTCTCGGTATAACTTTATGTAAAGATTTGCTATTGTACTTCAGGCAACGTTTTGGAAGGTGTAACTGATCAGAAGTAGAACACATCGTCCGACAGGTCGCCTGAAATACCTTAGTAAATCTTAAGTATTATCATTTAACCGTAGGTGAGGTCTCTTTTCTCTAGTTCAGCGTAACATACGATTTCTTAAAGAGTTGTAAGCAACATATTCTTTAACTTTGGCAAGTAGAGTGCAGAACAAGATCGGCGTCAAAAACTACTTTATGGATAAAAAATTATTCATTCTCATGGTTTCGAAAGAAATTTACTCAAGCAACACAAGTCGTCGCTGGCTTTTTCGTTGACATCAATAACCCTTCTATAAACCTGGCGGCAACACTGGTTTAGCTCGACTGGAGGTTTTAGGCGACTGTTGCCAAAGTTATAGCTATATACAATCAAGAGTGAGCAATTTCAAATGCTTGTCTATTGGGTTGTATAGTACATTTGCCCGTTATGCGTTCTAGTTTTTCCAACGTTACAACATTCCCGATTAAAACTAGAACACTTAGGAACTTCTGATGGGTGAGTCGGTGTAAAACTCCAGTCGAATTAGAGAAAAATCTACGATCACAAGGAATTAAGGTCGAAGCCCTTTGATGATGAAGTCCTGTATACCGCCTATGCAAGATCAGTTGCCTGATAAATGCATATGTTTTTCAGTTAATGCTACGTTGTTATCGGCTTTCTTGCTGACAGCAAACCTCAATCTTAACATGGAAGCCTCGGCGAATTATGAACTATTAACATAGATGTAGGTGTACGTAGTCTTAAATTTTTATTTCATTCAATGAAATTGTTTGAATAGATTACTCTTGTGCTTGTTTCCTTGCATTTTCAACCACATCTGGCTATATAAAACTGAAGTGTTTCTATAAGTGTTTGCGTGGGTTGGTTAAACTAAAACCGCGAAAGCACATCATCTTCAGCTCGAAATGAAACTTTATCGGCGTTACATAACAGGGAACAAAATGCGGATGATGTTGAGCGAGGTTCAAGTCAAAAAAGTTTAAAAATGATTCCCTGACGGCTCTCTGGGTAGCATCTCCTTGTGTCGATGAATATACCCAAATTGACATGGAGTATTATTTTGAGAAAGATCCAAACAATGACTCAAAGATCCAGAACTGAAAAGATGAAACAAACATCCAAAAATACGCATGCACGGAAAGTACCGTCAAATCAAGAGAGAAAGAGAGATGACCAGAGAGTATTACAGAAAGAAAGAAAGAAAGCTGGGGGATAGAGAGAGAAAAAGAGGGGGAAACAGGGAGTGATAGAGAGGATCACAGAGAGAGAGAGAGAGAGAGAGAGAGAGAGAGAGACAGAGACAGAGAGACAGAGAGACAGAGAGACAGAGAGACAGAGAGACAGAGAGACAGAGAGACAGGGAGACAGAGAGACAGAGAGACAGAGAGACAGGGAGACAGAGAGACAGAGACAGAGAGACAGAGAGAGACAGAGAGAGACAGAGAGAGACAGAGAGAGATTGACATCTTTGAACATTCAGAAAAGATTTCCATCTCCCTAGTGGGCATTAATGCACAACCACTTGTTCGCCAGTGATATGCTTCACCCATTGAGCTACACGGACTCAGATGTTAAGCGAAGGTTATTTTGTATACCGATTTTGGACGTTGTTTACCTTTAGTATTGGGATTACATATGGAGTGGGAACTTCTATCTTGGTACCGAAAAGCTTTTAGAGACTGAAATGGGTACTCTCTAAAAGAGATAACTACGATACCTGGCTTGTAACGTCCGAGGTAATGTCGGTTCAAAACTGAAGTTCGTCTTGTAACGCTATTCAGGTCATGGCTGACGTATACAAATTCTAAAGATAGACGGAAAAGACAAAGCTGTGCCGAGGCCTGAATACTTCTCGAAACAGTAGATTGAAACGGCAAGATAATGGAGATTGCAAAAACCTTGCTGAAAGATCAACAAATAGTAATGAAACATACTTGTAATGATATGACTTCCAAAGTTGTTCCTTCGAAGTTTCTGACTGTGCCCTCATTAGATGCTGTTGAGAAATAACTATATGAGGAAGTTGATTTGCTACTTGTTGACATTTTTGCTTATCTTGCTTTTCATATCATAATACAAGTTCTCTCCACATTTCAATAAATGACGCAATGGGATCAAAATGATGTGTTGATTCCCTTCATTGATATTAATCTCGGATGAAACAGCTATAATTAATAATTAGATTGGTGCTTTACTCCCATAACTTCAATCTGGAACCACGCCATAGCAATTCAATAGTTTCAAATTAATCTTGTTTGGTTTATTAATGTATTGCATTTTGCCCAGAAATTAAACCATGGCCTAAAAAGACGTAAATAGCAAGAGTTTGTAAGGCGATCAGAAAAGATGTTTCTTCGTGCTTCCCCAGTTAAAGCATTTCCAGAACTTCTCATTTTGAAATACTGTTAAGTCGAAATGTCCTTATTATTTAAACTCGTGGACAATAACTCACCTCCAATCCCTGTAGGCTCGATAGCTCAACATATAGAGCGGCGGACCGGATTCCCGAAGGTGCGAGTTCAAATCCCGCTCGTATCAACTTTTTCAGTTCACTTCAGCAGTGTAGATTAAACATGAATTTATCGTTTCATATTATCCTGAGGATGATTCTGAAATTTAACCCCGTCTATATTTAGTTTTGCTCAGTTTCGAACCATGTGATAATTCTAAACGACATTATTTCTTTACCCATCCTTTACGCCAAGGTAAATTCAGTACAAATCAAAACAATTAGATGGAAAACAGTAAGAGTAACCAGCTTTATTCTATAAAAACGAAAGTGACGACAAAACTGGTATTACTAATTGGGGCATTTCCAAAGGTAATGGTTTCATAAGCAAGATGTTCTAATAACGTGGTCCTGTTTGTTTCATAAATCTATTTCATTTTCATCACAAATCACAACAAACTCAGTCATCAGAATTTAAATAAAATTTAGCAAAGGCATGAAAAACCGAAACTGCATTACAGTTTTGAGACAGTGGAGAATGTAATTGTAATGTCAGACGACCACCGAACGTTCGTCAAGCTCGTGATCTGAGAAAAGCGATTTCTGAGCCCCAGACGGAAATCGAACCTGCAACATTCTGATGACCGGTGAGACGCCGTAACCATTGAGCTACCAAGACTCAGATGGTGAGCTAAGTTGCAGAAAAGCGTTCTTCTGAGGAAGCGAGCTTGACGAACGTTCATTGGTCGTCTGATATACTTCAAGCTCCCACATCAACAACTTTTGCATCCAGTGATCAATCCTTTGAACTTTTGCATTGTGATAATTTGATAACTACGTTAAACTTGTGGTACACCACGTTTTATTTTACCCGCTAAAATAAAACGTGGTGTTCCACAAGCTTGACGTAGTTATTTGCGTTCAGCTTTCAATATAACCCTAATATGTATTGTTACTCGAATCATGATGGAGAACTTTGTTGATCCACAGTTTTTGATAACATTATGTGAGTGGGCCGGGCATAAATATACATAATGCACAAGACCCGTCAATGTTTCACCGTCATGTTATCCATTTAGCACCAATCCCATGATGTCCTTATGTTCCTAGGTTCAGGCGGAAAGTGCGGGGTAGTCCACTCTTGAAAACTTCACACTAAAAGACGTCACAACAGCGCAGCAACAGTTTCTTTTCTTTTATATCTGGCTCTTTTCTGCTTGATTAAATGCATGGTCGAAAATAGGAATAAAAAGGAACTACGTCTAGCTATTTTATAGCCGCAAAACGGGATTATCTATTGGTATGAAGTTTTATTGCCAATAATAGCAGGTGAATCGCCTGTGAGTCAGCAATTCGAAGCTTCTTTACGACGTAAATAGCTCGTCAAATACCCACCTAAACCCATACAATAATGGAGGAATACTTAGGAGTATTTACTCACCTGCTTCATTTCTATAATATTCTTTTAATTATTGTCATCATAGATTTAGTTCTGGTTCATCTTTAAATCTTATTTTCGAAAATACTAGGACATTTACAGGTTTTACTCTAGTGTTATAAATAGAAAATGCTTAACGATTTATAAAGTGTCGTACGATTCTTTCTAAACTATTAAATCCTCAGCCTGACTCTGGGGACATCCCAGCAACACTACAGTTTCGAGTATAACCCTAGTCTTGTCACGAAATACCAGTCTATTACGAAATGGCTGGTCGCATTCTAAGACATCTGTGTTATCAGACTTGATAAGTCCAAGCTTTCAAACAATACCCTTAGCTTGCCATTCAGTGAAAGAAACGGTTTTAGAACAGTACACGCACGTTAGTGTGGCAGTATCTAGATTCGCTTGAATTGACTGGAAGGAATGAATGTCTTCGATAATATAAAACAATAACGATTACAATATAACAAAATATAAATTGAAAATAAAGATACGTTAAATGCTTCTGTTCGAAAAAAAAAACACATCTCTCCTTACTGTTCCCGCAATACCATTATTTTCCAGTTTGAATCGAGTACGATGACAGGTGGATTAATTACATAGGTATCGGCTTTAGCACCCACCCCAGCCGCAGGATTAAGAAATGTCGTGTTCGCCCACCCCAGTCTATAGTTGGAACATGTGGTTGCTTTCTCCCCAAAAATTGACACATTCGGACGAGCACTTTCCGAGCATTCTCGACCGGATCATTATTGATCAGTCGGCCAATATTCTGTGGCCAAACGCTCCCGAAGTGTGCTCGCTACACCGAAAACAGCATTGTCCTACTGAGGTAAATTTGAAATATCTTTTCGGGGTATGGAAGAGAAATAAAGGTCCTCGTAAGGATGTTTTCGAATACCCAAATACACTTTTTCTTACATAACTGTTGTAAAGCTGATACAAGTGTTGGCAGACGCGAACCGATTAAGGTTATTAGCACGGAGTCAAGAAGATTGATACTGATCATGGAATATTGAGAAGCCCAGCGCAGCTGTTTAATACAAATAAAACAAAATTCAGTACAAAACTTAGTAGAAAATTCAGTATTTCTGCTTAACTAAATCGCGTTTTTCTCTGCTTTTTTCCTCATACATGCTTCGCAATTTCTCGAAATCAGCTAACCTTCTCAGAAACTTCCCAACACTTTAAGCCGCGTTTGATTTTGACGCCACTTCAAAATTCAAATTTAGATTATGTCTTCATGAATTTTAGAGGTTTTGATGAAGTCGGCATATGGAAGAGTTACATATAATGTTAATATGCACATAAATGTCAGCAGAACCATTTCGTCAAAAAGCAATTGAAGTACCCGTTAAAACAATTCAAATGTCCAGGGATCATACCCAGACATGAATCTTTATAGTTTCATGGATTCGTGAGTGTTAAGCCATAGGTAGGCTAACCGATGGCCATTTTAAAACGGAATGAATTATTGGGCTTTCATCTAACAAGGACTGACGAAACAAATTTCGAGACATATGTTTCCATAACACGAGCACAGAGGTTTGAAAGACCGTTAGGAGGGAAGTGCAATTACTTCCTTCTTTTGTAAAAAATAACAGGGATATTTTAATATTGCGTATAGAGCATCAAATTCAGTTTTCTGCATTGTCGTTCAGGCGCTAACACCAAAATTTTGATGAGAAAGTTCAATATGCAGAAAATCTAATGTTGCGAAAATTCAAGAAATGGCCGATCAGGGGATAGCAAAATTTCGAACACTTGTCCCCCCTCTTGGAAATTCTGCTTTATGTCCATGAATGACGTAATACAAAAATCTTTCGGTTATAAAACAACAATCCTGATGACATGGAACTTAGACTTTTGCGTCAACATAGCACCCACTTCTTCTTCTTCCGGTCGTCAGTATCAGCAAAAAGTTTCTCAAATTTGCGTCATTTCCGTTTCACTGCAGTTTCAGTTTCTTTCCGAGTACATAAATTGTTGCTTAATTCTATCGGATCTTGAATTCGATCGAGGAAGACATCTATTGTTTCTTTTGTATAATAACGGTCAGATAACATGTACATTCTAAAAATAGCTCCCCTTTATTAAGTTCTGTAATCGGACAGGAAAAGCAAAAACTTCTGCCTATCTATGGTGCCACAGAATTATCATTTTCATTCTGGCTCCGAAACAGTGGGACGTTTCATTCATATCTCAAGGAATACAGAGCGCTGTGCAAGAACATATACTTAGGATTTTGCGCAATCCCTCGAAGCTGTGCAGTTAACTTAATAAAAGCTCTCTTATCTTAAGCAAAAATAACAACTGATGCAAATTAGGAAACAATTGGAACAAGCCCTTGATTTTTCTCCGCTGTCGACCCAAAATCCCCCTTGCGTTGTCCTAGTATGGGTTATGATAAATCGAATTTATCTCTCGCCTGCTCATAGTCAACTTTTAGAGACCATTTGTATATAACTGGTCCAGCCATATATTTACCCGGCAGCGACCGGAAGAAATATGCAGCGTTTTACGTGCGTTAATGATTCCATTATGCGAAGTGACTGAGTAATTATTTGTTACTACGAGATATAGTGTGCACAATAATCACTTAAAAGATTACAAAGTCCAGTTTCCTTTAAATTGTAGTTCTGACTCCATGGTCATCGGCAACTACTGTAATTATTGTAAGAATAGAGCTCGCTCCTAGTTCTACAACTGTCGCAACTACAACCATTACCAATAAATGGAAACTGCTCTTTAGCTTAAGGTATAAACTGAACCATGTATTGTTTTGAAGAAATTACGCATGTCAGAAATCCATTTGATAACGGAAACTCAGCCAGAATATTGGTGGGTTTTTTTTAACTCACAGTTTGGTTCATGGAAAAGTTGCGTCAAAAATTTGTGCTAGAGAAGAAACCACTGTTGGCATGAGTTGGGAGTTTCGGGTACTATACTGGAAAAACTGTTTTCCTTTCATACTTTAGCCAATCACGAGACGGGAAGTCATTCTTAATTAAGATGACCAATCATGCATTTTTCTTTACCCGAACGCTGACACGGAAGTGCGATTGCCGTGCAGTACTCCTAAAGGTTTTATGCCGTTTCGCATGAGTTGTGCAACGAGTCTTGAGAGCCTCGGGTCATTTAGAATATTTCTGTATCCAAGTCCAAAGAATTTAAGGTCGCCTCAACGTTGGACTTCCCAAATAGTCCACGGATGAACCTGTGTTTCTCATGCATTTCTCTTACTCTCTGTCTTTTAAATTTTTTTTCTTTCTTTCTTTTTCTCAATCTCCAATTCTACGTCCAACACTCCCTCCCATTGCCATTTTTTTGAATAGCTACTCGTCAGACATTTCAAAAGCAATAAAATAAAATGCAAAATTTAATCCAATGACCAATCGAGCAAACATTTGGGTGGAGATTATAGCGTAAAATATCTGTTCAACAAGTTTACGCCAGATTGAAGTGCTTTGTTTGCCTTTTCGAAGAAGCTGAGCAAATTGCGGTCAGACTACCAAAATACTTTTTATCTTATACTATGAGATAAAATGGTAAATATCGGTCACGAAGTACGAGAGAGAAAATACATTGCAAGGGCGGAAAAGCCAGCGATCTTTCTTCGAGCTCTGCATGCGTGCTTTCTTGCGAAAACCGATGATTTGTCGAACGGTGACGACGTCAAGGTGCGTGGGCACGTCAGTCTCCGACACCTGCCTTACGATTATGAGCGAAGGCGTTTGGGTTGGGCATAGCGCGCGATTATTTATATACATTAAACAAATTTTCACTCACTTTCGAGGGCTTTACACGTGGTGACACCATAGGAGCGGAAAATGGCTGAACAGTTCAAGTTTAGCAAGCACGACTAACTTGAACGGTGGCATCGTGGTAACGTCGGAAATCCCCGTCATAGAAGACCAATGCGAAGCCAAGGAATTATTTTCTAAAAGGTAAGGGAAAACCCCTCTAGACAAAACTCCCTCAGTATTGTCTTTACAAACAGCCGAACTGGCCTCGGACGTAATTATTTGGAACGATATATCTTTTTCTCCGAGTCCATTTTTCCCTCCATCTTTTTTACGAGTGAATAAAAAAAAGTGAGAAAAAGTTCTAAATTGAATATCGATACAAACGGAATTCTAAAAGTACTGGGAAAAATTTATAGTTTCGAATGAACCACAGACACAAAGGGGAAGTACAAACGGCCGCAAGACTGATACTAATAAAGGATAAAATAACTTGTGTTTATCATTCGAAAACAAAATACGAATCCTGGAAAATCTCACAGGATTTTGACTTCCGAGTTTTGCTGGTTCCGTTGAATGGGGTGGGTTCTCCGTTTCACTCTCGGTACCGCAAGCTTCGGTAGTCGACGATTTACGAAGATGTTTAAGCTCGCCCCATGATAGTCTTGAAGGTCCAACTTTTGTTGAAAAGTTTCTGGACCAGGGTCAGAAAAGAGTTAAGATGTTTCTTTTGTCTTGTTCCTCGTGTATGGCGAATTCTGATGCGACAAAGGTATTCTGGATTGCTCTGTTTCGTTAAAAATCCACACAGTTCAAGTTCAGGGCCGTTTTCCTGTGTAAAGTCTACAAAGAAACAGGATGTTGAACAAATTTAAAGGTTTTGCATTTAACGTTACTGAACAGCCATGGTCCGAGAATACGTGAGTTTTGCTCTAGAAAATGATCGAGTTTATCTACTGAAAGTTAACTTGGGGCATGAGAAAACGTGACCCGATAATTCAAAAAATACCATGCAACAGATGCTTTTATTTTGTATCTCGGCTTCTCGTTCTAAAACTCAGGTAAATTTTATCCATCTTCTTCGTTTGAAGTATAAATTCCGAGTAAAGTCACTGAATTTGCAATCTGCGTAACAATTAATTCCGTGAAACTCAGGGATATTGTGCGTGAAATAATGGACGCTATATGTAAATAGAATTTCTCAAATACTCTGTTTGTTAGAGAACTTGGAAATTTGGGGGCTTGAGAAAAGTGAGTGGAAAGTTGGAAGATCTTTACTTGGTATCTATTTTCGTCACGTTGATCTATTTTTGAGATTTTCGTTTCGATAATGCTTCGTGCATTGTGTTAAACGTCATCAATGAATTCGATAAAGTCCACCCACACTCAGTGTGTGGGTGGGTCAGTATACAGCTTGGAAAAACTTAATTCTCCGGAGAAATTTGAATGTGATCACTAAAGTTACTAAAGTGTAATTAACAAAAAACGTGATAAGTACTTGCCTAAAGTGCCACTGGGCACTAGGTCGCGTTCAAAAAGTAAAGGCAAAGTCGATTTCTCGTTCATCCAGCCATACCCGAGGGTGTAATAGACGTGGGCTCAAGGCTAATATATATATATTTATCTTTTTGGGTAATTTACATATGCAAATCTCTGACCAGTTTGCCAACTTCTTGATGTGTCCCTGAGCTTGGAGTTTGTGTTTTGCATTGGAGTGAACGCACCTCTCAACTTTAGAGCATCTTGACATACCTGACCCACTGGTCAAAAACCATAATATCTTATTCTGAAAAATTGTCCATACCATTGTGGGTTTTTAAGCTGTTTGAATTATCTAACCTATGCCTAAAACCTGTATTTATGAATTGATGAGTTTGAATTTGCTGGAAGCCAGAGTTAAATTGCAGCTACATAAAATATTCATACTGGAACCTCTTTAGACTTGAGTAATTTTTTTTGTAGAGTCACTAGTATAATTTACTTCAAAACATCTTAATATCTATTCTCTGAAATTTGCAAATTACACTTTGATATTAGAGGTTAGCTTCCTGTAGTGGTTTATCTGATTATAAGTGGCAAGGTCTGTATCTAAAGACTGATATCCAAATATGAACTGCTGTAGCAGACAGCTGTTCTAATGAAATTATTTGCCAGTGCTTGATGCAAGTTTTATAAGGGAGGTCTCAGGAATACATGAATAAAAACAGAATGCTCAAAATATTTCTAAATTTGCTCATTTTCAAAAGTTGTATGAAACATTTACCACAAATTGTAATGAAGAAATTTTCATCGAGCCATTTCATATTGTCTGGTTATTCAAACTCTTCAGTGGCTTACAATATGAACCAATTAGATGAAGGTTAAGGGTTGTATTATTTGACAGAGGTGATTATTACAGCAAGTAATGGCATACAATGAAACACAAATAACAGAATTACATGTGGTAATATTGTGCATTGTGCACAATGCTTAGAACAGTTTTTTTAAAAACTTATACACTGTGAATTGGATCTTATAAATTCAAGCCAGATGTCACCTACTTAGGCCAGTCCACCTGCTGGATAAAGCAATAATGAGACTTTAAAGGTCACCAGGGGGTGAAAGAGTTAAGTGAGCAGATGTGGGTTATCAATTAAAGTCAACTTTCTATTTACATACCTGTATTATCAACCTTTCTCAGTAGCAGATGATGCATCAATGGCCCCACTACCTCCCTGCCAACTCTCCCACCCTTCCACACAAATATATATGCACAATTTAGCAGTTATCAGAAAGATCAACAGCTTCTCATCTGCACATTGTGCAATGCAGCTACACAAAAGCACATCTTGCCTCAAATCTCAAAACTATCCATGTATGCATGGAGCCAGTTAAACTGAACACTACTCTCTCCTTTTTGCTAGTCAGCTGTACTCATAGAGCTTTCAGCTTGGGAAGCATAATCAGGAGGGATAAGGATATAGCTAAAAAATTAGGAGGGTTCAGTCTTAGATACTACTTTCTTTGAAGATTTGGAAGTTCCAAAACATCTGGATCCTAGTTTTCTCTCATTTTTTTCTCTCAACCAGAAGATGGTTATGGATAGATTGTGCAGGAGACTGCCATTGATGCCACACCCCTTGGCATAACTGCCAGAGGGGTTGGCAAGCAGTAAGTAGTTTCACGAAGCTTTTGCTTTTAACAAAAAGGATGAACTAGTATGCTCTGCTTAACCCTGCAACCACCAGATTTTCGAAATAAATGACAAATTATGCAACCTATTCAAAATCCTTTTGAAAATCAATTGCTGCTGTTCATGCATCCAATTTGCATTTACTAAGATAAACATCTTGTAAATATTCAGATGTTTAAGTTTAATGACCTCCCCCATAGTAACAAAACTATCAGCAAATGCTCTAAGCTGAAGAACTCATTGGTGTTGTTTATCAGTATTTGGCAGCTGGAAGATTAATTTGAAATATGGGAGTTTTTTAATGGCTGAGAAATTAATTTTGAAAAGTCTTGGGAACGCAACATAATTTTTGGTATTGAGAGGTCAGACATAGACCATACTGTAAGATAGAGTCAAAACATCCCCAAGACCCCAGTTGATGTTTGTCTTATGAAACCTGAAGGGCTACACAAAAAAACCTAAGATGTTTTAGGATTATGACACAATAATGTGACTTTGAATTTAACATTAGCTGACATATTAACACCAGTAGCCACTTTATTACAGCTATCACAAGGTGGGTTTTTTCAGTCCACCAAGGAAACGGCTCTGGTAATTGAGGGGTTTAATCAGACATTGGCAATTACTGTACGGTATCTTTGTTTGGGTGTGACTAATCAAAAACAAAGTCCAAGGAATATGATGAAGTATTGCTGGTTTTATTAATACATAATCAACAATCAATTTACTGCTCAGGTCAAAATGAGTTTTAATTCCGTAATTTACATATATTTTTAATTGCTTGTTGCACAGAATCTACATGTGTCTTGAAAGAAATCTCAGACCTCTTTGTTGATGATAAGGTACATAATAATCCAGAACCGTGGGCAGTAATTTTCTGGGGGGTTAAGGTTGAATATTAGCTGTTTGCAGGTTTAGTGTGAAATATTGCCTTTTATTTTACGGCTTCCTGTTGCAGTTTTTTTCCGTTTGTTGTGGTACTTCGACCCCCTTCGGTAAGCCGGCGTTAAAAATTATTCATGAAAGAGTATCATAATTAATGCATTGTTGTTCAGAACTTTATGGCCAGAAGGAAACTATTTCTGGGAATCCGGAAAACGTGATTGTTTACGTTATAAAGTCGCCCGGGGATTTACCTTGCGGTTAGGTATTGCAAGGCGCCAAAACTTTCCATCATTAGGGCCCGAAAACCTTAAAAGTGAATTTTAGAGCATATCGGTGGGCGCTAGAAGGGATTTTTGGTTAATTTTTTTGCTCCGTTGGCAGGACTATCTTCTCATACTAGACTGAATTAAATTTTAGATAGAGAATAACAGTTGGGATATTCGCAAACTCTCATGAATTTAAATTTTTTTCCACGATTAAAGTCAGTTTTTGTTTTCGTTTTATAGTCAATTGAAGTAAGCGTGATATTCGTAAGGCGGAATTCGCAGTCTTTCTCATAATATATTTGTCCCCATTTGAGTAGCCGTTGGGCCCACGACAAGCAAGCGGGTGATTTTTCGCCAGTGCCTCTGGAGGACTCTGTAATGACTTTATTTTTTAATTCCAGTCTGGGCGGGGACAGAATCCAGTCACCCCTCACCAAAGGGAGCACAAGTCAGCCAAAATGTCACCCCCTGTCAACTCGACTTAGATTATTTCCATTTAGGTTAGTTTAGGTACTCCAACGAGGGCTCCCGCTGGCGGTCATTGATGTCGCTTATTGAGAATTTGTAATGAATTGACGACGAAGGCTTTTGATGTATCTTGCTTTCGGTTGAAACTGTAGTAAGCCAAGGACTCAGAAAAACTTCGAGCTGGAGACGGGACTCGAACAAAGAGCTTGGCAATAGCTTAGTAAATCTGGCAAAAAAAGTCTTTAGGCAATACAGTCTTTTTTACTGCTAGTGTATAAATAACCAATTACATCACATTTTATCAACAACTTTATTCGTAGCTTGAGCAGAAGAATGAACTCGAGTAGAGAATAATCCGTGTTTTCATTGTTAATTCATATGTTGTAAACCTACGGAGGTCCTAGACGGAGTTCACATATGCTCACTTTACGATCTCTGCGTAGCTAGTGGGTTACACATGTTGAAGCTCGATTTTTATTACGGCATAATACGTCACTTTCCTGTACCTGCGTCATCAGTCACCTGGGGCTATCCCAGTTACCTCAGCAGTTTTGAGAAGTTAGCGTGAATGGCTGATACGAAGCGATATTTGAGAAACGTAAGAAATAGTTAAAAATAATTATTTTATTGATGGTAATACTTATTGTGCCGTATGCTGGCTACAGAATCAGTAATTTGGCTACAAATTTGTAGACTTGGCTAAGTTTTGGTTGCCCGATTAACCTTTTCACAGGAAGCCCTGATTCCAACCATCCCGTCATTCACCGGCTACAATTCTCTGTTTTGTTTTTAAAGCTTGAACAATCAACTCGAGATCTCCAAAGATTTGTGTACCTATGAGAACAAGAGTGAAAATAATTATTGGCCTATCCATGCCAGCAATAGCACTAGCTGCACTGTGGTTGTTGTATTTACGTAGACAACGAGGGCAGTCGCAGGTAAGTAACGAGAAGGAGGAGTGCGTGGCAGAGAAATCCTTAGATAGTGATCAAAAGAAATTACTTGTTGTCGCTGTTGCAAACGGTGGCAATACTTCCAAGAGAATTCGCACATGCTCCAATGATATAGAAAGACTGGAAAATCAAAGTGTGAGTTCAGAAAAAGAGGATTTCTTTGATAAAAGCAGTAGTGGCAGTCCTTCTGAATGCACCAGTGGTGAGCAACAGAAAGAGGAAATAGTTTCCAGCGAGTTGGAAACTTTTCACAGTGATTTGGGCCACCTTGAAGGTGAGAATGAAGAGACGTGGGAGATTGAATTTCCGCAAGCGCTTTGTGGACGTTTGATCGGAAAGAAGGGAAAAAATGTGCAGAAAATATCACAGACATATGGAGCAAAGATTCGCCTCATACCTCAGAAAGACGCTACAGAGTCGTCTCAGAGAATCGTATCACTTAGTGGCACACGAAATCAACTGAACTTGTCCCTGAAAGCCCTACGAGAAAAATTTCCAAGTGTTCCATTCACCAGGCTAAATGGAACGACACTGAATACGAGTCCTGTTGTGGAGAGTGTTATACAAGCTGTGCGACATGTGGTGTTGCCAGAAGAAGAAATGTTTAGCGTATGTGTGACGAACATTGTTGATGCTGGTCATTTCTATGTTCAGCTGTATGACCAGATGCAAACTGTCCAGGGTATGTTACAGCAACTAGATCAACAAATGTACAACTGTTACAATACTCCTACACAAGGTGTTGCAACAGCAGTCTTTCCACATCCTATAAAAACTGGAATGTTCTGTGCCTCGCTGAGTCACACTGGCTGGTGGTGGAGAGCCCAGGTTGTCGGCCTGCTTATGAAGCCAGATGAGGTGGAAATAGCTTGGCTGGATTATGGTGGGAAGGCAACCGTGCCTACAATGATGCTTAGGCAGCTAAGGTTTGGATTCTGATTTACATGTTACAGAATTGTGATGAAGCATTTGACTTAAAAAATTTTGCGTGCTACTATACTTCTGTCGTAATTCGTATTTGACGTAAAAATGTTCCCTTTTCGCACGTAAAATGAAAATTTCATTCGCTAATAAGGTCCAGTTTTACATGTCAAACGAAAATTTTAGCCGACGTGAGTATGTTGTATAATCACACGCGTGAAGTAAAACTTTAATATGTGTAAATGTTCCAGTTTCACAAGGAAAATGACTTTTAGCGTTGAAAATGTCCCAATTTTACACGTGAAATGAAACTTTGGTACGTGGAAATGTTTCAATTTGACATGTGAAATCAAACTTTGACAGTTAGAAATGTTTCAATTTCAAATGTGAAATGAAACCTGGATACGTAGAAATGTTTCAATTTAACGTGTGATTTGAAACGTTCACACGTGAAATTCATTCAGTACGATAAGTTCTTCACGTGTGACATGACGTGAAATATTGGAAAGCTGAACGATGCTGTAACGTTATTGTCATGGCATTATTGTTTCAACCATGTTTCCTGTTATTGATTAAGTAACATTGCTCACGCTTTTTCGAACAGGAAAATCTGTTTTGATACAACATCCATGTGGTATATATTCTCGATTTCGATTTCGTTGTGATTGGTTGAACTCTAATATGCTTGTAACTGCATCTATTCATCTACCGCGAAGAGCGTTGCTACAACCTTCCTGAACGACAATGTCAACGATAACGACATTGTTTAAATGATTAATTCTTTAGAGGTTTGAATGGCGATACATACATATATATATATATATATATATTTTTTTTTTTTTTTTTTTCACGTAAACGTGGGAATACTTGGTGTAAACTAAAATATGGCTACCCAGAACCCAGCTGAACCGTGCGGAGGTTGGAAAATTGTGCACATCTGCGTGATACGAGCCCCGCCCTGGATATGCCAATGAATCAAGAGACAAAAAGTTGAAACAGCGACACTTTGATTTCGTTTTTAAGTTATCGTCGTATTCCCATCGCCTGAGTTACCATGGGAACAAGCTTGCTATATGTTTTACTGGGTTTTCGTTTGGGCATTTGCAGGGCGTGTTTCGTTATGCGTTTTGTGTTTCCGTTTCGTTTTGAACCACATCATCCACCGAAGGCCGAGTTTATACAGTTTTGGTTTTTATTAGAAAGATTTTTCTTCGTGACTTACCTGAACTATGAAAAAATGTTGTGAAGATATCCTTAGGAAATCGCGTTTCAACAAAGTTTCCTGGTTCTGTCACATGCGGAACGGGGTCGCTGGAGCAGATGTTTTTCCGTTTCGGAGAAGCAAGTCTGCTGCCGTCACGTTCGTTTACCGTGTGTCGAAACTAGTAAACTTTTCTATCAGCGACGTTCTCACGGTGATGTGTTCCAGTTTTGCAAAACGCGTAGATGCCAAACAAGGATTCACCAGTGTAATACTAACAACATTCCAGGTCATTCTACCACTATAAGAAACAACCTTCCTTCCTATTCTTTCGGCCTGACAAGTCGCCATTTGGCCAGTAAAACTTTTTTTATGTTAGCCAAAGTAAAACAAGAAAAGACCTAACAGTGTGAAAATAGAGTTATGTACAATTCATATTTACAAATCCAAATATCCTTATTAAATCGTTAAACTTTAATGTGGAATAAATGCTGTTGGACATTTAATACGAGTCCAACGGCTTGAATAAAAAAACGTGAATCCGACAGAGTCAATTGCATTTTTGAGTTATCTGATGACATTCTATATCTCTTAAAATCATAGCCAAAAACCCTTGACCCTATTTCTGCCGTACTGTAACTTCATTTTCTTACCGGTTCTACTACTTCGTATAGTTCCGTGATGTTTATGTATATTATTATATACTATGATAATAATAATATTATATTTCTATATTATTTTGAAGGCAAGATTTCTTGCAGCTACCTTTTCAAGCTGTGGACTGTTATCTCAGTAATGTAATACCACACCAAGGTAGGACTACAATTTTCTTTTGTTTTTACGTGGAAAGGGTGGAGATGAGTCAAGAGGATAAACGAAGAGAAGGTAGAACGGAGGGAAAGAGTTGGAGGGTACAAAGGGATGAATAAAGTAAGGTGTAAGAGAGAAAGGGGAGGATGAAGAGGAGAGAGTCGGACGGACAGACAAGCCGATAAATAGAGAGAACTGGAATGAACAAACGAATAAAGGAAGAAACAAACTCCGAACAATAGTGTCATCTTGATACCTCAAGATATGACAGACTTTGTCTGGTGATGTCTTTAAAATAAAGACGAAATATCAAGTGAGTTGTTGAGTTATCAAGATGACACCATTGTTCGGAGTCTGTTTCTTCCTTTATTTCTTTACGTTGTCGGCTGGTTCTGGATTTTGGTCAAACGAATAAAAGCGAGCGGAATTTGCCTTTTTTAGGTGAGTCGTCATTTTCTATGATGGCGTGTGCTACGTTCGAGGAGTTAACCCAGAATAATGTTCTTACTGCAAGGATCACAAGTTATAGTAGGGATTGTCCTTATCTGGAACTATATGCTCCACAATGGATAGGACAGGTAGGCAGTCAAATTTGGAAACTTACAAACTGGATTCTTTGGGTATCCAACTATTTTTCAAGCAGGGTAGTTGAATAAGTAAATGAATAAACAAACGAAGAAACGAACGGAAGAATGAATGAATGAAAAACTTTATTTTCAAGAGGGTAGTTCATGAGTTTAGTGGATGATATGTGTGTGATATGTTTTTTTCTTTCAGTTCTTGGAGTCGATATTTGTCAACCGAGAACTCGTTAGGAGAGGATTGGCGCGATGGTCCGAGACATGAATGAACTTGATGAACGTGAGCGATTGTTTGATTTTTACCCAACTGTCCGTCAGTTAAATACGTCAAGGAAACTTGACGATTTCTTCCTCCCTGTTGTTTTTACCGTCAGAACACATCACAGAAAAAAACGCCAGGAATAGACCTTTTCTAAAATTTACTGATTCCAAAACGTGACTGTAGTTTCTAAAGATGTGAAAGTAAAGCCAAAAAAAAAAAGACGTTCCTTATTAAATATTTTAGTGAACGGACTTGTGTACAGTTGCATCAAAGCCGTAATAACCAGGTTTGCATTGCACCATGGAACTGTTTTTAAGTACACAAAAGAACGAAAAGCAACAAAGGGCGTCTCCTTAAAAACGGTCCCGCGATGCAAAGTCTGCTTCGTTGTAACAAAGGCTACAGCTCAATTTGGCAATGGCCAATAACCTCCCCTGCACAGCTGACGCGAATTAAAGTTTTACGAGTTAATATTTATAGCTTATCCACTAACGGATAAGTCACAATGAGTGAACAGCGGTATTTAAGCATTCAACAACAGATAAGCTATCGGGGCTTTAAGCAACGTACCCACAGTTTCTACGGAATTCCTAAGTTTTCTCTGACGTCATTTGGTTAGTAATGCCGAGAAAAATCATTGAACATTACGTGGTGTTTTTGGGAGCATGCGGTTGTTCTACATGCGATTAAGCTTTTTGTGAATTCGTGAGAACCTTCGGGTAAAAGTTGGTGACACACTGCAAAGGAAAGTTCAAATTTCTTTCAAGAGACTTGCATAAATTAGGAATGGTTTTATCACCCGAAGTTTGACCTCAAATAGCCATCCAAAAGCTCCAGAAATAAAAGCACAGATTAACCTGTCAACGCTCTAATCGCGTTTTGAACAACCGGTTGTCCCGAGATAGTGAATTTATATACGAACCGGGAAAGGTCTATTGTCAGTTTTATTTCATATGTTCTCCAATCCAATATTTACAACGGGTCTTTTTTCATAATCTTCAAGTCTTCATAGATTCTAGTATTGTCGTATTATTTCAGAGTCGATTTTTTAGCAATGCAATTTTTTTAGTCCGTAATTATTGAACAAAAATCGTACCTTACAAAACGTAAAAGAGTTGACCCAGTTGTAAAAATTGAATCCGAACATGTACGCCAGATAATATGTATAGAAAATGTCGTTATTTATTTCTATTTATTTGAATAAAATTATGTAGACCCCTGTGCAGGCAAAATGTTCCACAGGCTAAAGTAATTGCTATATTAAACAGTTGACTGAACTATGAGGTGTTTTGAAGTTGTTATCTAAGCCAAAAACGATTTTTTCGTACTGCCCACCATTACCAGGAAGCACAAAAGATAAGAAAGAGAAACAAAAAACCGAAAGAGGCTTAAAAGGAAAAAAATAACGAATTCATCTGCTTCTTCGTGCCAGACAACAAGGGCTTCTAGTCAAAAGCTTTGAATTGAAGAGAAGCTTGCATTCGGGGTGTGTGGCGCTTGACCTGTCGCTGGTGCACCGATAATTTAGTCACTTTGTCATTTTTACTCTGGCTAACGCCAGACGATTTTCGTCGTCAAAGGAGATCTCGTGGCAACCCAGCTGCAAAGAAGTTAAGACGCTCTGCCTTATCTCCAAACAGAAACGGTTAAAAGGTTGTTTAACTAGCAAAAAAACTGTGTATTTACCCAACGTTTCGACACTCACATTGCTGTGTCTTCATCAGGGGACACAGCAACGTGAGTGTCGAAACGTTGGGTAAATACACAGTATTGACTAATCTCATAGTCAATACTTCCAGTCAA
>JBAHVQ010000504.1:354930-386170 GCA_036872915.1 Nanipora kamurai | reverse complement strand
AACAGAAATAGCAACAGCAACAACAACACCACCAACTGTACTGCCGACAACCACTGCAACGGTAATAGCAAAAACAAAATAACTACGGCAAGGGAAGGAGCTCTAACGGTGAGTGATCAGAACAATTGGTTGCGCAGCAGCAACATCGAAAATAAACGTAAACAACAGTACAGTAATAACAACAACAACAGCAACAGAAATAGCAACAACAACAACAGTAGCGATAACTTCAGTAACAACAACAAGAATAATTAGAACAACAACTTGAGCAATAAATTGTGAGAAAGAAAAGTGTCACTAGTAAAGCAACTCACCACCATAACGGAATCTCACTGAAAATCAGAAATCGCTACGCCAGCAGAAATGACCGCAGCAAAATCAGTGACAAGAAAAACAAGAATCCATAGAGCTAACCTTTAAAGAAATTCAGAGTGGCCCACGAGACAAGCGGTGGTTTTAAGTCCAGCTCACAGATAGCAAACTCACAAGTTAAAGGCAGGTGTCTGAGGTAACGGAAGCGGTGACGCAGCTCCTAATAACATGAAATGTAAAATTGTAGAATTAGGCAACAAAAAAATCACCTTACAAATATGTATTTCGTACGTATGAACAAAAAAATCTACCGCCCTTTCAGAAAAATGGAGCTTTTGCATTGTTTGAAGAATTTTCCGTTATTTATCCCACAGATCTGGGGAAGTCTTCAACTTGGTATAAAATGAGAACCTAGCGTCATAAATAAACTCACTGCATGTGACGTCAAGACGACCAGTCTGGGGACAACTTCGAAGTTGACCTTGCAAAGATCGAATAATTTAGGGGAAAATTCTTTAGTTTAAAAGCATTTTTCCTCGAATGGTGGAACTATGGTTGTGCACGAGTGTGCGTAAAATGCAAACGGCGAGTGAAGTCATTTGCATAAGTTATCAAATTCTTCCGACTCCCAGCAACGCAGTTGAAATTCCTATTGAATGCTCCATATTTATTGCTCTACACACCTCGGTCTGGGAATAACATTCCATTTCCACAATATTGCCACTAATGGACTCCGGACAATTTTCCAAGCTGCCATATTCCTGACGTATTAAGAATAACAGAACAAATTTAAAATTCACACAAAGCATCAACCTAAATGCACCTTAAATTGCCTTAAACTGCCGACGCAGCACCCTACTTTTATATCATCGTTTGAAGTCGAAATGACCGTGTGGGAACTCCAGCTGAAAGCCAAGATGGCCCCCGCCATATTTGGTTTTACGGTTCGGTGCTACCGAAGGTTGACCGATATCAGCCATCCAGTTACGATACAGTTCAGTGTCCTATACGATGAATGGTAACTAAAAACGTGTTGACTCGAGCAGAATTTGATCTCGCATATTTCGGTTACAGGATAGGTACATCAAAAAATGCGAGTTCAAATCTCATCGCTTTAAAAGCTGGCAGTGAATGAGTTGAGGGTAAATGTTGAGAATGTCAATTAAAAAATCTCAGACGTTAAACTAGTTCCCAGACTGTGAATTTATTTGAAAATAAATTTATCGATACGAAGTGAAGGACGTACTTTTGTCAAGCAGCGAGCATTCACTGGATGGAGGAAGATATGTTGTCCATCCTGAGCTAAACAAGGTAAAAAACAAGCATTTAAAAAAAAAAAAAAACTGCAGACGACTATAGCTACTGGTCTTTAGGATGTCGAATATTTAGGAGTCATTAAAAATGTTATAATGCTTATGATTAAATCATGTAGAAAAACAAAATACAATTTTCCTGATCTGCCCGAACTTCCCTTTGAGTCACTCAGTGAAAATGACTTGCGTTTTAAAAACAGTTGTTGAGCATGGTTACTTAGATACATTAGTATCAAAGGCAATCCACAATATTCGCGTGCAAACTGCACGAGATTTACAACGGCTCACCTAGTCAATCCCATTAATCCGTTTCTAAAATTGTACATAGTGGTGCATGAAGCACTTTAACTTGCGTTCAGGTTTGAAAAGCCGTAAATTATTTGACCAGTTCTAACATGAAGAAGATATCTTTAATGTCATACCTTGGTAAAAGTAATAGAATGGCGAGTTGCCATGTGGTTTGACTGATGAAACTGAATCATCCGATGAGACCGAACTTCGACTACATTCGTCTTTGCAAGAATCTTGTTCAGTGCTGACAACTGCTTCGTGAAGTGTAAACTCTTCGTCTGTAAATTTATCTTTAAAACTTTTACTAACAACGCCAAGCATAGGGTCGGTTGTGGAAAGGCATTCATCGAGCGAGGACCATTTTTCACTGATTATATGTTGCGGTTCTACTTCAACTTGGGAAACTAGATACAACAAGTAAAACTCAAATATGATTCATCAATCCCACTTTAAAGAAAACTGACTATTTTAACTTCTGACCTGGATTTGGAACATTATCCTTTGGTTGTTTCCGGCACATTTCCAAAAGTCTTTTTTCTCTTTTCTTTTGAAAAAGACAAATGAATTCACATGTAACAGTATATTTATTTACTAATTTATTTACCTATTTACTTATTTATCTATCCGTCTCTTTATTAATTTATCTATTTATTCACCTGTTTATTTTTTATTTATTCATTCATTTATTTATTTATTCATTTATTTATCTATTTATTTATTCATTTATTATCTATTTAATTATT
Source organism: Nanipora kamurai (assembly GCA_036872915.1). Taxonomy (NCBI): domain Eukaryota; kingdom Metazoa; phylum Cnidaria; class Anthozoa; order Scleralcyonacea; family Helioporidae; genus Nanipora; species Nanipora kamurai. The sequence goes on along the minus strand of JBAHVQ010000504.1, from coordinate 383,511 downwards.
TATTATTTTTTCATTTATTTATTAATTTACTTATTTATTCATATCTTTATGAGGGGCGCCAAGAACCGACCAAAACTCCACCGGCAACAAAATTATCTATTATCAGGTGGGTCTAAAGGTATGCTTTTCCAGAATGTTTTTTGATTTTTGAACTTCTAAAACGTATTTTCAGTGACTCGAAAATGATAACTGTATAGAATTTATTATACATTTTGCGGGGGCCTCACTTTACCAACCTTAGTGGGACGCATCTCGGCGAGGGGCGAAGTTCTCTGGCTAAGAGTTGGTTGGCCGCCCTCCGGGTATTCCTCCTAAATCGGTCTATTCCTGTTCCAATGCTAAAGTCTTTTGCGAGAACATTATTGCATCATTTCTCAACTCACCTCGAACTCACCAACAGCTAACTTAACATACGGCTCCTCTTCCGACTATAAAACCATCAATGCATTCTAATATCATGCTTTAGACAAACTGACAGACATAAACACAGAAAGACAGGCTGGGAAGAAAGTAGAAAGGTTGATAGGTAGACAAACAAACATACAGAAACACAGATAAACAGATGGGCAGACACTGAAACAGACACAGACTGATAGAAGGATGAACAGACAGACTAATAATAGTATATGAAAACTACCATAAAGGAAGGCATACATACAAGTAGCCAAACAAAACAACAAATAAACACGAACGAAATAACAAGCCAAACGACAAAGTTATGAGGTTGCTATCAATAGCTATTACCTTGTCATTCTCAACTTCAAGAAGCAGAGAGTTTAACTCAGATCTGTCTTTCAACATCACCTATTAGTAACGGCACCAAATGAAATTATTGTTCAATAACTTCTCTTTTTTGGCATACTAACATCGATTTACTGTTTTTCTTACCGTAGACAGAATCTCGTACGGGGTAGCTATAAGCAACTTAGAGAACTGTATTGTCACCTCATCTGCAAAACACATGAAACAAAATGGACATAGTTTCAAAAAGGTTCACTGACGTTCCGTTAATAACCCACAAAATCGTGTTCTCGTCAAGAACACGTTTCACTCTCTGAAGAAGGGCCTTTGCTCGAAACGTCAGAACTTTTCTACATAAATTCGGCAGTTTACCAACCTTTTAACTTTCTATGTTATATTAAATATATGTACGCACTTTCCATGCAATCGTTTATACGTACCACGAGACTTACCTGATGCAAATGATGGCACAGATTCTCTTTCAACCCATTTGAATTTCGGCACTGCAAACACAGATCCCTGAAATAAACAACTTTTTCCGTCACTGTCACAGACACTTACACGGCCAAAGTCTTTTCCATCCTCTCTTCCACTTCAAAGTTGCTTGAAATATAGGTACTCTATTTCAGATTCATCCAAGGTAATGTGAATTGATAAATTCACAATTATCAAAAAAAAAAACCCCCAAAAACATTCATTCTCGTGGATAGCGTTCAGTTATCACGAGAATATCTCCTAGACTTAAGTTGGATAACTCGTCTCCAATCCCTGTAGACTCGATAGCTCTACACAGTAGGTAGAGCGGTGGACCGGTATCCCGCAGGTGCGAGTTTAAATCCCGCCCGAGTGAACCTAATAACACGTGAGGGCAAGATTTTCCTACATACCTTTAATCAAATCTTTAATCAGTTATAACATTGTGTCTTTTGTGCAACTGTTTGAAACTTTTTTAAGTATCCAATAAAGGGAAAGTATTTCCGTTATGAATTTAAGAACAGAATCTGGCATAGTTCATGAGATATTCACTGACGTAAATTAGAAATGGTTTTCTATTTCACAACTAGTCCCAGTCCACTTTCGTGTTTCCAGATCATCAGACAGCACTGATGACAGGGAACAGTTACACAAACCAAAGCGTACGTATCCAATCAAAGAAAGAAGATGGTGCACCTTGTCCTTTCACACTGTGGATATTAAAATAGGAGGACTTAGTTCATATAAGGCCAAACCACTGACTGTCTCAACTCACTGAGGCAGTCAAATGACTTTTCTACAGCACAGTTATCAGTAGTAGAGTTATCTCATGATAACGCTGCTACAGCGGTGATTTGGCCTCATTAGAACTTAATCTCCTTATTCTTATGAAAGAAGAGTGAGGGTTTTATAAGAAAATTTTCACTTCATTCTGACAAGCAGACAATGCACCAAATATCTACCTTTTCCCCCCCTCACTTTTAGTCTCATTTTAGTTCATTTAGTTATTGGTATTTTACCTTCGTTCTTTTCATTAATGTCATGGTAATCTGTTGTCCTTGAGAATGCTTGTGCTCTGACACTGCTACAACACTAAGAGGAAAATCAATAAATGACCAGATAGACAAAGTAGCAGCGTTTGTGCAAGGTTTTTACAAGAGTGAATTATTAAGTGCTCCAACCTAATTTGATTCTTCCCACAAAATACGGGCCAGTGCCTTCTTTATGCATCAATTAGCAAAAGAAAAACAATTAAAATAAAACTAATATTCAATTTGCCAAGAACAGAAAAACTGAGTGATTCCCTACGAGAAGTTGTTGTGAAGTCATTGAGTACTTTGTTTTATGCTTTCAGGGAGATTTCCAGCAACTTCCTTCATGAAAGGTATTTGTTCTGGCATGTCCCAGTCCTACGGGACTTTGTCAAGCTTTAATGGATTGGATGAGTGGTTTTTAATGCTCTGTTGAGATCCACAGTACAAAAGACAAGTGTCTGAATATCAGAATAGAGATCATCCTACAAATATTCAAATTACCATATAAGACTCACTAATAAGTCATAAGGAAAATTCAAAAGAAATTAAGGTTTAACCAGTTTCTGTGTACCATGATACAGAACCAATTAAATATCAGTTCTGTATCACATTTGCAAACATTGGTGTCTGTATCAACCTATTTTGCATAAGCTCTCACATTCAACTTAAATAACTTGCTTTAACTTTTGTTTGGACTAAATATTAATCTGTAATGTAGTAATAATATATATTTTATAAGTAGTTTACAAAATTTGTTTCTGTTCTGTATTAGGATATAAAGACACTTGGGTTTGCCTCATGTCTGCATACAGGGCTGGGCCCCCATCTTACTAGGGGCCCCAACTTGAGAGACTGCCAAAATTGAGCAATGCTCTGACTAAATGTTGGAGTAGTCTTAGGTGTGACGTACCCCTATAATGTCATAGGGGCCCCACGAAAAAAAATTGCCCCGGGCCCGCACATTCTCTCGGCAGCCCTGTCTGCATACCTCAATACAGAATGCCCATTCATTTTGTACACATAAATAATTAGTCAACAAATCTTAATTACCTTTTCAGGTCTTTCTTATAAACTGACTCATAACAAATTGGGCATTTTCTCCATGCCTTCTCACTCTGGTAATACAAAATTAAGCAATTTCAAAGAAATGTACAGTAAATTACAAAGTCAAAAGAAACATACTATATCAGGCTTTGTTATAGGGCTATAACATGTAACACTTTATATTTCACAATTTATTTGTGGAAAAGACTTTGTGCAAAAATTTTGTTGAATTTTTTTGCAATTCAAACATCCAATACCAGTTGCAATACAGCTATTGTGTGCTCTGAAGCAACTAAAAATGGTTAAGTTGTACAATAATTATCGTGCTGAAAATTACACAGAGTCTCCATATTATGGGTTCAATCTCTAAACCCCAGACCGAAAATGATCATGCAATCTCCTGATTGTAAGTTAGAGGGTTTATCCAGTGGTGGACTTTAATTATCAGTGAATGTTACTGGTATCAGCATGACACAGGAAACCTTTCTGTGTGACTCATAGACACTCTCAACAGTTGAATTGGCTACTGCCACAGATGCACTGTACTCACCAAAGAAAGATAATGCAAGATGCATGACCAGCAGTAAATATGACCACACCGAGTCACTTGAGCTAAATAGAATAGAATCAAATTTTAAAATTTATGGCACTTTGGCGCAGAAGTTTTGGTTATTGAGTATTTAGAAAATTTCTGTAACATTTCAAACAAATGTTAACCCTTTGAATTTCACAGATTATAGGCCAACTCCTTTACACAACATTTTAGATTTATGACCCTGAAGATATAACAAACTTTTTATTGATGATGACCATGTATACCAATGAACATCACACATTTCTAAGTTCATCTTTGTTTTGAAGGGTGACTATTTGTATGACACCTCTCCCTCTAATAGATGCTTATCTTACATTAACACTTCCTTGAAAAGCTCTGTGTTTCAAAAAATGCCCTAAATCTATTGAAAATTTTCATTCAGTTTCCTGGGATTCAAAGAGAACTGGGGCATACTGTAGTAGCCATGTGGGTGTACTGAACAAAAGAAGCTACTTAAAAATCTACTAAAAAACTTATAAAGTAGCCATGACGTGGAAATAAATGCACTTCATTAGAACAATTGCTCTGTTACAACATTTTAGTTCTTTAGTTAAAACAGTATGTTATGTAATTAAGCATATGAAGCTATATGAATCTACCTGCAGTTGGAGGGTACAGACAGATGGGACATGATGGCATTTCTCTACACCGAATTCGCTACAAGAAAAGAAACACCATTGGGTTCACAATGTTGAATTGTGAGGTAAGGCATCATACACTCCAGTTGGACCATTCATCTACAAGTACATTTTCTCTTTCAAATAGGAGTACTTTTACTAGCTTAAACATATTTAATACCCTCCAAAATGTCCTTTAACAAAGTGATTGGTTAGGTTAAAGTGATAATTAACAATTTAAGCAGACCATTCTTAATCAATTTAATACAAAAGCTGATACTTGAGAGCTGTAACACAAGATGCAAGCTACCAGTAAACTAAAAAAAAAAAAATCTTTAAAAGTCAAAATCCAAGTTGAGGTCATTATCAGCATTGGTCTGACGATGACTTTGTAATAAAGTTGAAACATTAATGTCCACCTTGTTGTCCTGTTTTGATGACGATTTAGAGTTTTTAAGATATTCATTTACTGTATGGTTTATGCTTCAGCTAACACCAATAGCTACAATGACCAGCCAAACAATAGCTACTGCTTATATGTTGTACAGCAAACTAGATTCGACAAAGAATGTTATATAAACATTACTTACCACTTGCTCAATCAAATCCCAATCAACAATAACATCTGGATCAATGATATTTATTGCATAATTACCACCATCTTGCACTACAAACTGGCAACTGAAATAAATGAAACAGATATCATAATTTAATCTTTGGTATAATATAAAGACTTTTCATTTGGCGCTAATTATTAACATTCTGTCATAAATTATGGTAAATTATAAAAATTATTATGTTTAACTACATGTAAAGATAAAAGGCAACTAGAAGCAGGGCTGTGAATACAGTATTTTCCTTTACTCTTTTAGAAAGTCAGTAAGTTTCCACAATTTTTATGCATGTAAGAACTTTACACTTTTCCTTATATACCTTACATACTAGGTTCTTATAAGTAGGTTTTTACTGTATCTACAATATGAGTGGCCATGTTGTATTGGATGTAATGTGTGTAATGGTAAATACGCACGTACAAATATAATACAACCACTAGTGGCTGCATCATATTTTCATGCACGGATTAAACAATAATTTCTTGTGAATTTTGCTTATAAATTATTGATGAGTTTTATAAGGGATAGTAAAGCCAGCAACAAAGATTTGTGATTGTGGGAACCACTGAGTGTTTTAAGTGAATACACAAAAACAGCAGCTTCAAATAGGGTCACAAATCCCTGTTCTGACTAAGTTAGACTATTTTATGAATAAAATGTTAACACCTATTTGGAGTTACCCTTGCCATTTATTTAAAAATTTGACTGATTGAAATTCTAATTGTTCCTAGCTGTAAATGCTATATTAGACCAGTTACACATTATCAAGAGGTATTCATTTTCTAGTATTCTGTCTAAAAATACCTTACTTTGCTTGTAAAAACTGCTCCTTGTTATAGCAATTCACTTTAACTACACCCCTCTTCCTGTTGGTGGAGACATGCTGTGCTTGCTCTCGTGGAGCAAATGTGAAGTTCAGTAAGTGATTTAAGGACGTCTGGTCCTTTCTTGATGTCACAGGAAAGTCATCATTAAGTTCAAATTCATGATCTTCAACTGATAACTAAACAACATGAAGAAAAAATATCACAACGATAAAGTTTAGCTTGCCAGGTCTAAAATCAACACCCTTTTCATTTATAAACAGTGCAGTTGCTCTAAGGTCAACTTTATAGTATTGTATACTCAGCATATACAACAGTTCAGTTATGTTGAGGTTATAATACTGTTGAATTATATCAAAAAAGATATTGACCTCACATGTTAACTATTATACCTTATAGTGATCCTTCTCCTTAATTAGTTACAGAAGTATAACTTATGATATAATGAATACTTCACTCCTACTGGTTTTGATGTCTTTAAAACTCTATCTTCCAGTATTTTAATGCAATGGCTGTCTTGCATGCAAAAATTTATGGTCAAATATACAGTACAAGTTGCAATGTTTTGGTTCCTAAAGACTAGTAAAGAACAAATATTGTAACAATGTTTAATACCTGCTGAAATCTCTCTGTTTGCTTAAATTCCCTTGGTAGTGTCCTTCTGTCAGATGCACAACCCCTTCTTTGTGGATTTTGATAACTTTTTTGTTTGTTTTGTTTGGGATAAAAATTTTGTTGTCCATTAGCTGTAGAACTCCATTTTCCAAATTTCTGAGACTTTAACTGTCCTCCTTTGGCCTTGGCCAATGACTTGGTAGGTTTACCTAGGTATAGAAAGTTAAAAGAAAGATGTGGCCACAGTTCTCGAACAGGTCATTCTTTTCGGTAATTACAAGCAAAAATTCTTGAACAAAAACCTGAGCAAAAATTTGAACAAAAACCACAAAAAAACAGCTGTAGGGAAATGGTTCACACTAGGGAGGGCTGAAAAACTTCTGGAGGGACCTCAATGCATGCTTCCCTGGAAAAATTTGAAATTGGGGGTCTCAAATGCTTCTCTGCTTCATCTGTTTGCATTAACTGTTAACAGAAACTCTGATACTGATATGAGATACTGAGGGGGCAGGATTTGCTGCTAATATTTAGTTCCATTTGTGACCAATCTGGTAGTGGCATTAGCCTTTTTGTAAAACAGGATTCCACCACAACTCTCATCCAATTGCAAAAATTTAGCAAATGCTATTTCATTGTACTTGTATAGGTGGACAATGAAAAGAGAAACACATGAAAACTGATCAGTGTTTTCAAGGCCTAAGACGCTCCCAGGTTGCAGTAAGAAAAAAGATCAAAGACAGGCTGGAGGTTTCTAAGGTGGCAAAAATGATATGTATATACAGTACATGCAACAAAAAAAAAGTTAGAAAACTTCTGATTGAAAACAGAATGTAAAATGGACAACACTTCCAAGAAACACTGCAAAAGGATGGATAGTTTAATGAGTGCTTTGTTGGTTGGGACATCACTTCATTTTAACCCTTTGCTGTCTCTGGGCACACTCTAGCATTTTACTTTGATAATGCCACAAGATTCACTTGTCGAAGGAAGACTTCTGGCCATCAAAGGGTAAATTTAGATTGTTTACTTACTGTTGAACAGCAGATTATGGTAGCATACCAATGCATTAATGTGCCTAGCAGTTCTACCTGGCTGAAGTCCTTCAACATGAGTAATGGTTGGTGCTTGTCAGGTAGTTAAGTCTATACTGACAAGTGTTTTTTGCATGGAAATGGAAAATTTGTTTCAGACTGGATACCTCTGTGCAGAAACCATATGCGGGAAATCTGTAAATTTTAATTCCTAATGGTTAACTGACTTCACCCTGAAAGTCCGGTGACACTTACAGGTACTGAAGTGTACTATGGGATATGTTTTTCAGCTCACCTACTGTATACCATTATTTCTCTTCCAAAAATTTGCGAATTATTGCAACTTTAAACTTAAATTGCCGCACTTTATAGAAAATCAGTCATTCAAAACCGTGATAAACATTGTCCACTTATGTTTCCGAGATGTACCGTAAATCGTAATGCTTTTCTTCCTACCTTGTTGGATTGGCGAATTGTTGGACTGTCTGGAAGGACGGATGTGTTGACTCGATCCTTCCATGCTTTTCAGCCCGTCCCCCATACACGTTGTGGAAAAATAATATTAACTCTTCACCCGAGAAAATCTCGTCCAAGGACTCGATGGTCTTTGCTATATGAAACTCTTCAACTGCAAACATGGCGTCTCTACAATTCCATAACGGCTTCGACAAATTCAACGTAAAAAAGACTTCGTTGCACTAAGGATATGTCCTCCGTGGATATTTGATACGTAGAAGGGTTAAAACTCCAAGGAGCCTTGCAAAGCCCCGGTAGAAAACCGTCTTATTGCCCAAAAACGGGGCAAAAATGCGAACTGAACAAAAATATAGCCCATAAAGTTGGTAGCGCAACTGATGACGGGATCACAAGTACATCACATCGGAAACAAACGGACAGTTAACGAAATCTTCCGACAATGGCACGAAGAAAATGAACGCCCGCAAACAAAATCAACAACAAATGACAAACTAGAAAAGACTGCTCATAAAATATGTGATTATTACTGATTTTAAATCCACTGAATATATTTACATGTGAAATGTTTTTTGTCTATTTTAAATTAATACCAATTCTTCTATTGTTAATATATACTACATAATTTTATCCACCAAAAACACACCACTAATAGGTCAAAATTCAGGGAGATGTACCCTCCATGAAGATAAGAGACAAGCTACAGGGCATAACCAGGGTTAGAGCTGGAGAAGGGACAGAGACAGCCACAGTTACCTTGTTGGGTAGGCTCAGGCCACCCTACTGCAGTAAAAATCTGTAATTTGTTCAGGAACAATTTATAGGAGTATATCAAGCAAAATATTTCCACCACATGATATTGACAAAGTCTTCATGACTTTGAAACTCTCCAGATTCCAGTTTAGCCCTCCATGCTAGGTCCTGAAGCCCTTGCATCAGAGTATCTCTGGCACAACCCTTGGTTTATCGTTTTGCATTGCTAGCATCAGTGTTACAAGAAGTAATAAAGGGAAAACATTTCTGCATTGAGATATGTACATGTACACATAAATTATAACAATATCTGCATAATATTATGTTTAACCATATTAATTTAGAGCTTTGGTGTAACTTCACACATGCTTATATAGTCCATAGTAAAATATTGCCTTGAATAAATAAGTTAAAACAAGTTTCAAAATTGCACACAGGCTTCCCACCACAGCACGGATTGTGGAGATACACGTAAGAGATGGTATTGTTGTATATTGCAATTAAACAGTTGTGTATAAGGGAAGAATGTTTAGAAAACTAGCAGTCCTTTGCATATGATTCATTCAAATTGTTGCACACACAAATGCAACCTGGAGAGAGCAGTGGGAGAAAATATGATATCCCAGGTACAAGGTTGATTCAAATGCTGTGATAGAAAACAAGAAGTTTTTGGAATAAATGTCTCTTAACTAAAGAAGCCACATATGATGTGGAGTGAATGTCTTAGTCCATCAAATAATCTAAACAGAGGTTCTCTGCAAATAAATTAGAAGTGCACTGTTTATGCTGTAGACGGCATGTTGTTGAAACTTTGTTTGGGTACAATGTTGATTGACAAAGACCTTTTCCATAGTTTATGATTTTCCATTTGCTTGGTTAGGTTCTGGAGACTGGCGCTGCAAAAAATATAAGTATGGATCAGTTTCATGCTGATGTTTTTGTCCTAGCTTTTTAAATTGTAAATTAATGTAGTGGTTACTTTCCACTTAAATAAATATACTGTATGCAGGTTCAAGAAATAGCAGTTTTGACATAGAAGATTTGTCCCCCAAACATTCTAGCCCCGCCTTAAAAAAAAAATTCTGAATATAATGTGAGATTTACAAGTTTATCAAGGTCAGACCAAACAGTTTTATTTACCAGAGGAAGACCTATAGTCTACCAAGTGTTGAATCAGTAAAATCTTTTAAAAAGGAAAAAATCTTGAATTTTTACTTTTTTCTTCTTCTTTTCTTTCTTCTTCTTCTTCTTCTCTCCATCTTCATGTTTTTTCTGTAGGTTACCAAACAGCTTGTTCAGAAAAGCTGGTCAAAACAGCTACACAGGAGTCATGACAATTAGTTATGTGGAACAACTCCAGCAAACTTACCGATTTCTTTTGTTTTTTGTCTACTGGCCCTTCGTGTACCTTTGGTTTCTCTACAATTACAAACATAGCCAAGACCAGTTCAACACAATAGTACAAAGTCACTTTATAAGTGTTCTGGACTGAAAAAGGTTACAATAAGACACCATACTGGTGGAAGAGGTTGCCACCTAAATAACAGTATATCATAGTTTTTAAATGAAAATTATGTCACAAAAAACTGTTTAGAAATGGGTCACATACATGTATGTACACTGTGTATAAAAAAAAAGAACTACCCTATTAAAAATGATAATGATTATTCTTCAGAAATCACTTGCTCTACAAAAAGTAATTAGTCAAGCATGACTAGAGTAGTGCTTTTTTGGCACACACTGTACAGCATGTTATATGCAGTAAATATATATATATATATATATATATACACATCTCAAGCTTTGTTATAGAAGTCTAAGCCCATAGGGAAATGTCACTTATCCAGCTTTTGGATAAATAATATATTGTACAGCACTACAGTTTTACTCACCATCCACTTTGCTTTCATTATGTTCCCGTTTGTGTTTTTTATGTTTGTGTTTTTTCTTTGTAGGTTGCTGGTTGACAAATTTAAACTGATCAGGAACCTAAAACAACAAAATATATCAGTGCTATCTCATGGCCCAAGGATTTGACAGGAACAAGGTCAGCAAAAAAATGCTATTTTGAATAGACAACTGTGAAGCTGAGAGTAAAAAAAGACACTTTCACATGGAAGATGTGACACTCAGGCCTGCCCAAGTGGTTAGACATATCTTGGATTCACCTGCTAATTCAATACAATCCCTTTCTGCTTTATAAGTTTTGGGACACCTTTTTTCAATGGTGGGCAAACAGTTGATTGTACTAAAGTGGACACTGGGGGCATGCACGTTTTTAAATCAGATTAAACTGAGGAATGAAAATGAGACTGTGTATTGTAAATTGGTGTACTATAGCTGGGTACTTACAGGTCCTGGATTAAGTCGAAATCCAGCCAGTTGGTGACCAGATAGTGGAACAAGTTCTTTCCCCCCAATAGGAGGTTTGTGGATGAGAGATTGAAGACTGTGATAAAAAAAAAGATAAAGGATAATCAATATGGAGTTTTTGCTAGAAAAAACTGACAGAACTAAAACAAAAAAGTTGTGATTGACTGCAGCATCATCCCCAATTAACTTTCTTTTGAGTTCCACCTTAGCGAATGAATGAGATTTAGCAATGACTGTGAGACAGTTTCTCCTGAAATAACCCTTATTACAATCAAGTATCTCACATGACAACTTCCTGATACTTAATACTGAACACAAACTCAGTTCATGTGGGAGCTTGGTAAATCTCAGACGACTAGTGGATGTTTGTCAAGCTCCTTCTCTCAGAAAAACTATTTCTGAGCCCTAGACGGGAATCAAACCTGTAACCTTCTGATGACCGGTGAGACGCTCTAACCATTGAACCACCACGACTAAGATGGTGAGCTAGGGTGCAGGTTCATCATATGTACTGCCTAAGCAGAAGTCATCAGTCATCAGAAGGTTGCGGGTTCGATTGCTGTCTTGGGGTCAGAAATTGTTTTTCTGAGAGAAGGAGTTTGACAAACTTCCATTAGTTGTCTGACAACCTCCTAATTTCACATATGTGGTCACAGTCAGCAAACATACCTGTCATTCTGGGTTCCAGGGACATCTATTAGACCTAAATATTGAAGTAAATAAAAGTCAGTACTGGCAAATGGTTTATTAAAATGAAAAAGCCATATATAGACATACATCACACAAACAACTTGCCTAACTAGGGAAAGTAAGGTTTGTCAATAATTTGGTAATACATGTAGTTTGCATTTGTCCTTCCTCAGAGGAGAAAAAATGAAGAGAATTGACAAGAAGTTTACACAAAGGACTTTCTACATAGAGACAATAACAGCCCTGAAAAAAACCATTAACGGTAATTTTTTAAGATACAAATACAATAAAAACTATTGTACAGGAAAAGATAAGGACAGAAGAAAACCAGGTGAGCAGGCCCAATCTTATGGCTGAAGCTACAAATTATAAAATAATTATAAAGATAAAACAGCTTAAATATTCAAGACATGTTCTTGCCAAGAAGGCAGTCATACCTGGAAGATGTGTGAGAAATGTACTAAGACTCTCTTTTGTTTTCTTTCCAAAAAATTTTTGATAAACATGCTCCAGTCCATGTTCAACTAATAAATTTGTGCTACCAGTTGACACTCCTTCATCAGCTATAACCAATTACAAAAAAAAATCCACATAATTTAGTGTGCATGTGATATATTTATGTAACTGATGATATATGTAAAATTGAAATTAATCTTAAACATAATAATCACACTAATATTGATTTTTTTTTCTTTTAATAAAACTTTAACTAAGGGTAAGCAGTCCAGTTAAACTTATATATATGAGACTCCATCAGGTATGTTTCTGGAAAATTTTGCTAAAATTTTCTGCTGACTTGACATCAGGTCTCAAACAGGAACCATCTTTTTGCATGTATACAGGCTGAATAACTGTAGTCTGGGATAGATTCCTTTGTGATAGATCTGGCTACCCCAAACAGCTTGCTTTACCCTAGTGAGTTTACGATTGTGGCATTCCACAGGTAAATTTATAATTAATTACAGTGTTAACATAACTTAATTTTACAGAACTTGTTTCTTTAACCTTTTCTGGTCGCATATGATTCTTCTATTACTATACTCTGGCTAACACGAGACTATTTTACTTGTCAGGCAAAGACATTCTACTGGGAGAGGGTTTACATTAAACTTCAAACAGACGTTGTTCTCACAAGGATAGCAGAGCTAAATTTCTGGTGGGCAGGCTAAAATCTAGGAAAGTCTACGTCAAAAAAATTTTCCCCAATAAAAAAATTTCAAAACTAAATTGTAAAATTACTAATTACAAGGTAATAATAATGAAAAACTGAGCTATATTTGCATCTTTCTTGTATATATGCTCTATACTTTTCAAAGTCACCTCTCACAGCAGCGGACTTTCCTGTATCAGGAAAAGAATATCGATTGACGTTGGCAACTGACAAAGCTTAACAAGTTTGATTATACATATTTCCTGCGGCAATTACTTCTTTATAAGATTAAATACTGCCACAGTGACAGCCTCTTCAGGCTCTTGTTTTCGATGTTCCATTTATATGTGCTATCCACGATCGTTCTAACTTGTTTCATTAACGTATTCATAGCACCATTATAATGTACAGAAATAGTGCAACACAAATATCCTGTCTTTCGTTGTTTGATAACCTGTCTAGGGCCAATCACATAAAAGTCTATTGAGGTAGTGAAACATTAAACTTGAATTACGATTACTCTTCATGTGGAATTACAATTGCGATCTTTATCTCAAAAAAGTTCGAAATCGTCAGAAAATCGGTGCTTTTTATAAAGTACCTCTTGATTTTATGAAGAATATTTCGAATCACAACATGAACCACATAATCGAAGATTTTAAGCATAAGTATCGAAAAATCTAGTTGAGCATTCACTTTTTTACCTGGCCCGTCTTCTCTCAAACAGTAGAATTCTGTACTCCGAGTTTGTGAGGATGTCGAGACAGACGAAGTGGAAACCATCTGACCAGTAGTAGCCGAAACGGATTTAAAACGAACGTCATCTAGATGAATAGTGCTATCTTTTACGGGTGGACATTGTCTAGGAGATCGAATAGATAACTCGTTTCTCAAAGGCAAAGATACGAAATTCGCCGAGAAAACACTCTCCATTCGAAAGCCATTTGTACTCCGTGCATCAAGCTCCCAGCGTTCCGCGCGTAAAAAGTCACGCAGCGGAAGTGAAAGTCACGAACCACAGGGAACCCAGACAGACATACAGAGCCATTTGCATATTTCCCAAGCTATTTCCATTTGCCTGGCTTCTTAATTACAGTTTTTGTCTTTATGCAACCGGATTTACGATCAGTCTCTTTCCTTCTTTGTTTACTGCGTAATGATTATTGAATAGAAAGTCGTCAATATACGCACCAGCATTCCATTACCGTATTTTGGATATTTCATGATTCGGAATCCAAGCGAACGTGCTGTATCCTAGAGGCTAATAAGCGATTCCAGTTATACAAAACTCCCTTAAACCTTACAAGAATTTCTCCGGATAGCATTCGTGATGTTATGTTTACAAAGAGAGATTTCGGCGTATATTTGTGTATACGCAGTTTGGATTAAAAGACCCGCAACAGTCCAACCTTGAGCATAGACTTTAACAGTTCAAACTCGAACAGTGTAAGTTCGCAACTATATCTTTAGCTGTGTTACTTAGAAGAATTGAGGAAAATAAAAATAGAAAATCCTAAGTTCGACCCCAACCGAAACATCACTCCAATGCAACCCAACCACCCCAGCCTGACTCTAATCCACGATTCATGTCCATTAGTCCAACCTAAGTCCCAATTTTCATTTTCAACTCCAATCCTTAATCCAGCTGCCACAATAAAATTTAGTTAAAATGACTTTTCCTTTCGATTAATCAAACATCCATTATTAAAATTTTCATATTGTTTGATTAACACGGCAAACATTTTAATATTTATTTGACATTTATTAAAATTCGTGGATTTGGGGATTTCCACAAGACAATATGACAAGCTTTGGGTTGAATCGTTTAGACATAAATGAGGGATCTAAAGTGAGTTGGTCTACCTTCTCGAGCTCTCGGATCATTCGTCCAATAGCTGAAATCGTCACAGCAGCAATTACAAGTCAGTGATCCAAAAAGAACAGAGGTAACGTTTGGTAACTTACACTCGTTGCTGCAGGTTTGACGTGAAATATAGATCTTACAATTTAAGTCGTCCAAAACAACTAGACATAAAAAGAATATCTGTCTCCAAATTCCAGTTACATCTTCTTGGATTAACTTTTTCTTGATGGCAAGTCTCGCTTTGACGAGTAAAGTCGTCAGGTGTTATCCAAAGTAAAATGTTAATAGATCACCACTGTCTGCATAAAGTTAAGCAACTCTTATCGTCTTTTAATTTCGATCACTTCCTTCATTCGATTGCTTAGGAAAATACTCATGCTCCTTTACATTGTTATTGCATAATATACAAACGAGAGAGAGAACATACGGAGGAACATGGCATGCAAAGCCAATATTCCTATAAAATACCGAGTAGCATATAGACGCGGAAGAGGTTTTAAGCAGCTTGTAACAATATTATCGGCGTTAAGGTGGCTTGATATCATTTCTTGAAAAGTGGAAGTACACAAGTTCGACTTTCATAAGGTGCCATGTATAAAGATTTTCTTGGGGAATGAAATTAACATAAGGTGAACTGTAGAAAAATACTTATTTCAGCAAATGCTATTACTAGGAAAAGTGTTCTAAGCTAGACCAGGGGGCTCTGCCTCTTAATCCCTGGCCATCTTGATTAGGGGATATTGCAACATGCTAGGTCATGAGAGCAGTCCTAAAACATTTGACACTAACATGTTGTAGTTTCTGAAAGATGACTGAAGTTGACAGTCAGAGTGATCCAATTCTAAAATCTTGGGATTTCCCTATCATATGTAATGAAGCTTTCCTTTCCAGAGCATTCCTTTGTTAGGACAACAACTCTCGGATTTGGTAATGGAAATGTGGCTTGGCTCATGGACCAATACTGCACTAATCAAATGACAGACGTCGTAGTTGAGGAGCTTTTGGTTATTATTTTTAGTTATTCTATTTAGTTGCTGTACCTCAGTTATATTATAGAACCATAGACTCTAGAGCTCATGATGAATCCCTTTGACAAGTTGGGATCTCACGTGAACTAGTTCGCAAATAAACTACTCATTAAATACAATCTCCATTAAGCCCAATCGCCGTCATGTCATGTATTTGATCCTTATTATCGAATACTTAAGCCCCTCACCTACTGTTTTAGTTCTGCAAGACAATGTTTGTACTGTATACCTGATAGTTCAGTGGTGTTGTTAAAATCTTAACGGGTTTAACCTTTACAATAAAGAAAAAACAAGACGAAATTGAAAATGGTAATATTTCGACTTTATGTCAAAGCTTTTGCCAAACTTTGACAAAGGCTTTAAAATAATGTCGAAATATAATCGTTTTCAATTTTGCCTTGTTTTTTTTTCTCAGATCTTGTGTTCACCAGATGTCCGTTTTCGGACTTTGTTTTTTCTTTATTTTTTGAAATTGTCCGCTCGTAAGGGCTTTTAGCCTTTACACAGGTAACACTATCCTCGTTGAAAGGTTTTTTGGAACGGAAAGCTACGGATCTGCTCTGGCATTGCTCTGCCTCCGATAGGAATGCATCTGATATCCTGTAGGCTTTGAGGATGCTTTGAGTGCATACGTCTAGCTCGCCATAAACGGCTATATATCCACCCAAAACAACTCAGCCCAAAAAGACTGGACATGATTAGGCTGATCCAGATGTAACATTATACGAAAACCGTGGGAGACACTTTTATGCCAATGCAAACCGACCACAGCTTACTGTTAGTGATTTGCCAAACTGTTCATCAAGTAGCGGAAGATGTTCTTTGGCGTGCTCAAAATTTAATCCCGTCTAAAATCGTACATGGCATGCAAGCACATACAAGAACATTGATCGTTGTCGCTCAGGCAAACGCCGTAGATTTATCATCTCAGGTTAAACCGCACTTGGGTGCCGCACTTTTTCATCGAATGAAAGCTAATGTAAATGAACACAAATTGTAGGTAGTATTGGATTAGATTATCGTTTGTTTAATAAAATTGTACCGATGAAATGAAAAATGCAACTGCGATGACTGGGAAAATGTAGTCAATAAAAAATCCCGACAGCAATCCTATTTGATACCCAAACTCTTTAAGTTTCTTTAAGTTAATAAATAATTTGCTAAATGATGATTTTTTAAATTGTCTTCAACGTGTAGACTGTGGAATCCGCGTCTTCGAAATGTTGAAAAAAGCCAACTATTTCACAAGCAAATGGAAGCACAAAAAAAAGAAAAAGGTAACGAGTTATATCTCTGAGTAACTTCATTTTCTCATAAAGAAGCAAGAACCACCGCATTCATTCTTTCTTTAAAAAGGCTCTAGTTCTTCCTTCCACCAAACTCAATCCACCATAGAAAAAATGGCGGTTTGCACACTTTACCAAGATTCTTTGCGAACCTAAACTAGTTAAAATAACATGGGGAAACTCCTTGATATGTCACGATAAATTTAGAAGATGACCAAACTTTAGTGTCGGACAAACTATATCACTCGATCGTTTTACCAGATAAGGTGTTTTCTGTGCGCGAAGAATGATGGTAACATGCACAGTCATCATTTTTTTGCTGCGGTGGATGGACGGTGCCGAAAAAGATGGCGGCTAAACATTAACCACAACGCTTTGCTAAATTAAATTATCTCCAATTTGCCATTAACAAGACTTGTGACGAGGTAGGAGCGCTAGTGTTCTTGGAATCATTTGGAGGGACTGCATCATTGTGAATAGCGATTTACACCACTGATCTATTGCACTATCAAGCATAAAATCTTTCCCTTGAAACGATCCAAAAACACTTGTTCTGCGACTCGTCCCCAGTAATCCACTCATTTTCAGGGCCAATAACAGTTGAATAATGTTAAGCATGTTACTTCGATTTATGTAGGCAAGAGTTCTTCTCAACAAACTTAAAATTTTTGAAACTCACCTTCCTATTTCAGCGAGATAAGTCTACAAAAGTCTAACGAAATCCTGCTGGTCAAACTGTGGGACGCCAGGGGCTGAGAAGAGTTTTCTGGGTCCAATCATTTGATCAGCAAGATCATAATAGTATCAAACCGCAATCTCAAAATACAAAAAAAAAACCCCGTTTACTATATGCCAAGAATTGCAGTCGGCTAAAATAGTTTTCGTTCCTTTCAATTTTCAAGAAAGATAACGAAGCTGAAAACGAGACATCAGAAAGTTCGTCTTTTAAGGAGGACGTGAGGAGTAGCGTGGAGACTGATGATAAACCCGTGGACTACGACGAAAAGTTGAGGATGATAAGGGAAGACTTGAACGCAAAGTACAACGAGCAGATTGATGGAATGAAGAAACGAGAAGCGTCGAATAACTTGCGGATGAATACAAGGCTAGCTTGCATCGCACGACAACGGGATGAGATGGAAGCAAAACTTCATCTTGTCGAGAAAAAGTACGAGAATATGAAAAAGCAAATGTCGAAGGAGTCTTCATCTACAATTTTAGCACCCGAAACGGTTACGAAGGATGGGCGAAGTGTCGACAATAATACGGGAGCTGTGGACTCGGCTTCAAAACTTGGCCTGGTAGAGGAAAATGGTCAGCCGACTGGCAAAATGGCTAGTGCAGAAAAGGATTTAGGGTCTGTAAAAGAGTGGACGAAAGATACGAATGAGGTAATCAAAGACATTCGAGAAAGACTGACTGACATACAAAACGCGCTTTCGGTTGTTCGTAAAAAGTTTGACAAATCCTTGGGATTTCACGAGAGTAAGAAATCTGAGATATCCGAAAAAAGAGATGGAGGAATGGAAAGGAAATGCGAGCTAACCAATACTAAGTGCGAATCACAAGATAATTGTCCAGGTTTAAAAGTCGAAACAGTCGGCAGTGATAACGCTGAGATAGGTGCTTCGACAACTGTAAGGCATATTAACATTACAGACGATAGAAAGGGCAGCAAGCATCTTTCTATGAAATTGAGCGAGCACTTTTCCGAGAACTGTAGTACTAAAATAAACGAGGAGCTTGAAGGTAGCGTTGACGTCCCACGAAATTCCGGCCACCAAGTAGAAGAGGAACTGATTCAGCATGTGGTGAAAGACGAAGCGAAAATCAGCAACTCATGCCAAAGTAGATTCAAAAAGCGGTCAAAAGACGAGAAGTGCCAGATCCAAAAGGAAACCGGTGACATTTCCGAATCCTGGAGTAGAAACCCTGGCATCTTTTCAGAAAAGATGGACGCTTCATCTGGTAATCAAGTCGCCCCATCTGACCTAAGCGAAGATTTTGCGTTCAAAAAGGTCTCCTCGGAGAAGGTAACAGTCAAAGAAGAGTCAGCGGCTGAAGGGGATCTCAAGGGACATTTTAGGTTTGATGGGGTAGGTGTTGACTTGGATGTGGCGGCTGATGTGACCACACAGCTGGAAGTTCTCTTTATACGCTTTCTAAACCGCTTTCAACAACTTTATGAGAAAGTGTCGTTTACCGGCCGACAGAAAGTTGCCAACCCTCCCGTTTGCAAGAAGAAAGAAGACGAGACGAAGTCGTTTCAGAGGAAACTGGGAATGCCGGGTCATGATAACAAAAGCACAAAAGCGTGTGAGTTTACGATGGGAAAAACTGAAAGAAAAGAAGATGCGGCATATAAACACAATTGTCACGCAGGCCATTCGGATAAAGGACCCACAAGTTTGAAGTGCTGCACCGTCTGCCTCACGGATAATTTTACCAAACGTCGAATCCGTTGTTCTTGTACCGAAGGGTGCTCCATATGCCATACACAGAGTTATCCCAAAGCCCGCGCGGAAAAATGTTCCAGATGGCTTTCGGAGACTTGTACCTCGTCCTCCATGGGAAGTTGCCCAGTGTACCGAATGGACTGGTATCCCAAATGTTTGTATGGGGATTTTCTAACAAACGATAACTGTAGAACTGTGAATAATGGGTTGCTCTTCAGTGACTACATTCAGCGACATGTTGTCAAAAGTTCTAGGACGATTGCAGAATTAAGGGATTTAAAACCCGGGGAGTATTGGTAACTATGTCAATACCAACTTCAACTATCAGTTGTAACTGGTAAGCTTACGTTCAATCATGATGCAAATTATGCAGATATTTGGTGAAGGAGATTTTCTAGCGTCAGAATGATATACTTTAAGACCCAACCGGAACCAGTTGCGAGAAATGTAACTCTACAGCCTCCGGCTCGGAATTGAACAATGCGATCCAGCGAATCTAGTTCAGAGCTCTGCCATCAGCGGTACGAAAGGCTGTTGCTGAAAGAATGTCCACGAGTTCTCGACAACGGCCTTCGTAGCTCAGTTGGCAGAGCACAACACTTGATGTGTAGAGTCAGTCTTTGGTTCCATTGGCTCCATTGAGCCTCGCCGTTAGCTTCTCCCTCAGAAAAAAACGATCAGAATCCCAGCCGACTTTATGTCAGTTCCCTTCAAAATAAATCCAAGATGGCGACCATTTCATTCATTTAATGGGATGAAAGCATCATTACACTGGACATTCCTCATAGATCGTACAGCGTTGGGCTGCTGAAAAGCTGGGACAAGCACAAAAAAGTGTGCATGCAGTGTTTCATCAAATTTGGTGGGCCATTTTCGTAAAAAATTTAATTACTTCACAGAATCTCTTGATTGTCCACAATGACGTATCATCTTGGTGTAACCTTAAAGAACGAGACAAAATTTCCGGCAGCAAAGGCTGATTGTTGAATTACTGAATTACTGATTGGTGTTACCATGTTTAATAACTGAATTTTTGAAACAGTGACTGATAACAATCGCCCTGTAACTTTTTATCTTCTTTTTATTTTCTGTAGATTTTCTACAGCAATAGAGCCAGCAATTTTTTTTTAGAAAAACTCTTGAAATTTCACAGAAATGTCTTTAACCCTAGTAATACCAAATGTTTTTTTTTTTATCTTTTGTTCTTTGTTTTCTCTTTGTTTTTGCTTTGTTTTCTAATTTTCTTTTCTTTCAGTTGTCCAATATATCGGACACTGGGCGTTGAAGGGTTCAGCTTTTTCCAGTTATGAACAATCAAAATCAGCGCTGCCATTTTCGGCCTTCCGTTTCCTGTTAATCGGTCAGATTCAAGTTATTTGTCTAAATATCTATTCAATATTATTTCCACCCGTGAAGGTTAAGAGTCTGTTAATTCCTTCGTAACTGCGTGGTTCGTTTTCGAACCATTCAATACTTTTAGTATTTTACTCTGGCTAACATCGGACGATTTTACTCGTCAAGGGGAGAGCCTTCCCTGACGAAGCAGTTAATGCTCCACAAATCTGGACATGAAAACCGGCGAACTCTCCTCGGAAAAACACTGACTAAGAGTGTTTACTAAAAAGAATGTATATGCGACGGTTTACTTCCACGCAAGGGAAACTGGTGCTTTGATTTTATTGCCCCCTCGAGCAAATTGATAAAAAATGGCCCAGCACTTGAGTAGAAATCTTCTTAAAAATATTAGTCTCGTTTCCTTGCCAATTCACACCTAGGACAACGTTTCTTTATTTCCGAGCAAGATCCAGTTATATATATAAATATAAATAAGCTCGGCGATATATCATCCGGCAGAACGGCTGACTTCTCAACTGGGTACCAAAATGGCGTCAACGACAGCGATGACGGGTGCAGTTGGTAATTCCAGCGCCGACACGGACTTTTGCCGTTTATCACTTCGCATTGCCATCGCTTTCGTGATAATTAACGTCGTCATAGCTGTCTGCGGATTGATCTTGAACCTTTCAGTAATCCTCGCGATTGCGTTAGACAGCAAGTTAAGAAAGGACCCTACAAATGCGCTCCTGGGAAGTCTTGCCGTTGCCGACTTGATAATCAACACAGTTGGTCAACCTGGGTTCTCCGCACAAGTGATCTACACGCACAGGACACAATGTAGAGGCACATGGGCATACCATGCGTTCACCATAGGCTGTTCCACTTCAGTATTCTTATCAATGGTTTGTTTGACTATGGTCACAATCGAACGCTTCCTTGCAGTCAAAGCGCCGGTCTTTCATAGACAACATCTTACACCCAAATTGGTTTCCATAATCATTCCACTGATCTTACTCGCGACAATGGGGTTCGCCTCGTTTTCGTTCATCGAGAGAAAGACCGACAACAGATCATTTAATCGCGCTTGGGTGTTCGTAGCGTTTTGTGCTACAGCTATTGGAATGAACATGTGCACTATGATTTTCACAAGAAGATTTTTGCAGAAGAGGTCTCGGTCGTCTTCTCGCAATACAGAAGAACGCAAAGTCTTAAAAGTGAAAATAAGACGAGTAACTTTACTACTGTTGCTGCTGGTGATGGCACTAATAGTTTGGTTTTTGGTGATCGGGATTGTTATTTTATACCTGGCTCAACTTCTCACGCTAGCCGATGTATATGGAATGCTGATAGTAATTTATTTGAACAGTTGCTTAAACCCAATCGCCTACTGTCTAATGGCACCCGACATACGAAAGGCAACGTTTCGCCTTCTTCGCCAAGCGAATCCCTTGAATTTATTTAAGAGGCCAATAGACCAAGAGGATAGACGAACACAACCTTCATAATGACTCTTTGAGGTGAAAACTTCAGGCCATTTCACAAACTGCTTTAGAAATACCGTATAATTATTCAACAGGCTCTTACAAAATTGCTAACGTTATCCCATGTGAGCTAAGTTCACATACATTGACTTTTTAAAAACAAAATTTGTTCTTATTATAATACATATGTATGTATGTATATATATGTATATATTGTGTAAGTTCCTGTCAATAAACCTTGGCTCGCTTAATAAACACTGCTACACCGCAAAGAAGGAATCCCATTACCCCTTCTACAACCTAAAGTATACCGATGCCAATGAACATACAAACTATTTCCAAACTTGATTACCTATATCTCATAATGCACACACAACTCTTGTAATGCAGTATGCCATGGAAGATTAATTGGAGGGTTGCTCGATAGCGGCAATAATCAATAAGCCATAATCGATAGACTTACGGCTATGATATGATTACGTGATGAACACAAACACGATATACCACTAGGTGGCGAAACATAAACACATTTGTCCTTTCACGACAAATCTATGGCATATCGTTTTGATTGTCCCCATCGATGAATCTCTTGAAAAATATTGGTTTAAATTTCTCAAAGAATATATCGTTTCCGTTACGTTTGTTTTTGTCAAATTTGAACTTTCGGCAGTGTAATTAGAGGTATTGTATTGTACGAGCAACCAAAGAGCGTGTTTTGCGCTCGTTCTATATTGGACTGAAAACTGGGCCTTAAAAGTTGAACGAAAAAGATACTTCCTTGGCCGCCAGAATAACGAGAAAGAAAAGAGAATGTCTGGGGTTGCCTTCTAGATTAGTTGCTACACGAGGGCCCAAAATGTTGCTCGAAATACATCACGGCGCTTTCAAACACTGAAAGCAACATCTTATGACATAGGGATCTATTGCTGACATGATATACCTCGACTAGATGCTAAATAGTAAGTAGTGTTTTATAGTGCGTGGGATACTTTGAACTGGTATAAAAAGACAAACACGCGATGTAATACAGGAAAGTGATGTTTTCAGAGGTTCACGTCAAGCCTGCATGTCGATATCCCACGTATATATTCATGCAGACACTCATTCGTATCTGAAAGTACGTTCCAAGACGATCATTTTGGTACCATCCGGACGAAATTTGGCCAAATATTCGCTGAGAAATTCAACATTTTCAGATGTCGCTGCTTATCGGTACTCTTTGGTAAGATCTTGTTTTAACAAGATAGTGGCCGTTTTGAGTCTTATGGATACCATGCTTGAGTTGATCGAGAAATTTCACGTATTGATGCAAGCTTGTATTTTTCTGCCTACCAAAGTTTCGGTTGGACAAGTGGTCCATGCTCTTTTGCACGTAGGCAGGAAATGTACCAGAGGAAGTTTCCAACAATTATGGAGAGCCTTTCAAGGTGAATTATGTAAGGTACGGAAACAATTACAGCTGTAATTCGGGAATCACTTGAGGACGTAATAATGCAGTTCCGACTTTGTTACTGTTTATGCCTCAAATAAGTTGCACTCTAAAGATTATAGTTGAAAAAGTGAGGAACAATTTATCCCAATTGAATTTGAAGTAGTAGATTCCCAATTAAGTTCGTGTAGTGTTCTGGATGTTCCCGATGTCAAAGCGATTCTTCGCAGTCTTTTTGTTCTGGTTTAGAGTGATAGAAAACGGACAAATGCAGTTCGAATTTATATATAAAGGTTGGATGCCGCGTAGGCAGTGCTGAGTGACGCGTAGAAACCAAACATGTTAGCAAACTGGCGAAAATATAGAATATAGGAAATATTAACATTTCGAGGAAATGAGAGAGCATAACTCAGCAAAATGTTTTTATGTCTTGCAATTCGGATTTACAGCAAAGTCGAAGGCATGTCCATTCCAAAATGATTCCAATTTCACCATACTATAGGATTATATGTTGAGCATTAGAGTTTGTCGTTAAATGACTTGGCCAAGTCATATTTTATAAAAATTTCAGGGACAGCGAACAGATACAAGTTAACACGTTGAAATAAACATCTCATCCCATGTAGAACAGTTTCAGTTTTTGATAACGAAATTCGAGTTTGAATATTATGTAATTGGGAAAAAATGACGGACAGTGAAGGTTGAACTTACTTATTTTGGGGACACAGAAGCTAGCTTTAAAATTTCCAAAACATGGGACGTGTATTCTAAAGCGACGCAGGATAGTCGATGATAGTTGAAACTCTCGCGCCATTTTGACCACCAACTATCATGCACTATCATTCACTTTGAGCATGTTCAAATTTTTCATGATAGTCGATGATAGTTTTTCCGTTTGACCACGCGTTGTTGATAGTTGATAGTCAGCGGGGTAATGAGTTCTTCAACTATATCTTCGACTATCGTGCGCCGTTTGACTGAGGTTTAACGATTGAAATTTCAGTCTATTGGTCCCTAATTCTAGTCGTTCTTAATTTGGTACTAGTGACCAAACATTTAAGAATGGTAATCAAACTTTTACCGAAAATTAAAAAGATCAATCTAAAAGTTTCAATCGATTTTAGAGTGAAAGCTGTCTTTTCCACCAGAAAATGAATCATTTAGATTGAAAAAATAAACGGTAACTTCGATGATTGAAATTTTCAATCTTTTGAATAAAGAGATTAGGGATTCTCACCCCCATTCCTCTAAAGTTTACTTTACCCCAACCCTACACAATTGTTGCATCATCAAGGGAAACTGTAAGTGAAGCCATGTTTAAAATGTACATCATACTCATCACATTTGCACTCATTCTATAACACGAAAAGCTTCTCTCCCTTTCGTCGGTATATCCCTGTCAGTTCGTCTCTCATCAGCCCTGCGAAGTTGTGATGAGTATGACATCATTTAACAATGGAATTTGGCATTAATGCGTTTATATTCCGCCGGAAAGCATCCCCTATCATGAATTTAGTTCTAGACCATGGGAAAATCGGATGACGATGACGTTGGTCGTGTACTGGGATTTTCAATCATTCATTGTTTTTGTTTTGGATAAAAAAATCATATTTGAAAGAAGACGTCGCTTCTTTTACCGACGTTGATGTGGTATTTTCTTAATCCTTTGGTGGCCGATCCATTTTGAGGTCGTTACGATCAAGAGACTCGGTATTCGTGATGTCTTCATTTAAGTAAGACTGAAGAGAGAACTCTTACGGGATAGGAAATTAAACTATTTTGTGACTATATAAGAAAGAGTCCCTTGACGTCACAAATTACGTCATATGAATCAAAAAAGCTCTAAAGTCTGATTTCCACGAGCGAAATATTCCGTGTGATTGCCTTTTTCTCATTGGTTCTTGAGAACTCTTTTGTTTCCGAGACCCAATGAAAAATAAGGAAAAGTCAATGCGCGGGAAAAATTACGCTTGTGGAAATCAGACTTTAGAAAAGAAGGTCCAGAAAATATTTGCAATATGTTCACAATTTTGTATAATGAAAACAACAACTTAAGAAATGTTAACCTAACGCTAATGCTGTCAAAACTTAGATCAAATGCAATGAAAAGAGCTTTTAGTTATGAAGGAGCCAAAATCTGGATTAATCAATCAGCTGAAAATAGAATAATTTTAAATTATGGTTTGATGACTTAGCTGTTTCGATGTGTGTATTTTGATGTTGAAATTCTAGGTAGATATTAGTTTTAGTTGTAATTTTAGTGTATGTTTTTGTGGATTTGTAATAATTTTTAGTTATACACGGCCTTGTGAAAAACAATCTTTTTATTTCATTTTATTCTTGTATTTATGGTTGACAAGCTACCGTGTGAAAAAATGATTAAACAAATAAATCTATCAATAAATAAATAAATAAATAAATAAATAGTAGCACATCCCAAATTTACGAGCCCATAAGTGGGTGGACCAGCACGCGCGGTCTGGGCGGAGACTGCTCCGATGAGCCCACCGTTCTGTTAAGAAGACTAGGGCAAAGAGCACAGACGGGGGCTTTTTTTCTCGCTTGTTTGTTCATTTTTTTAAACAATGTTAGAACAATTTTAAACTTATACTTGATTTGTTAATTTGTCACGGATAGAATACCAAAGAACAAACGAAGCGTCATGCACGACCCAATCGGTTGCCGAAGAGTTGAACTCTGAAAAAAACGGAAAAAAATTGGATACATACGACATTAGTGAAATTCTTGTCGAGACAGAGAGGAAAGAACGTTTCAGATGTTCCACGCTGTCACCAACCCTGACTGCCCCTTCTATGGAGATGGTAATGCCGTGGCTAATTTAAATTTCAGATCCTTGACGCCTACACTCCGTCGAAGAGAGGGTGTTGAGTGTTTGTGTGACAAACAAAGAGCTTGGCTACTAAAACTCGCCCGCATTGGTCAATTTTTCTTGTAATTGTAACACAACATTGTTTATTCTACAGGGTTCTCTTCTGATAAATTTTAGACACTCTGTGCACAGAATTTTGGTGATAAAGCTACAAAAGAATCTGATGGACTACTACTGAATGCGGCATTTACATTGTCTTTTAAACCTCGAGGAATTGGTAGCAAACCGTCAATATTCAGCTACGGTAAAATAATAACAATTTGTTCCATTCTCTTGCACCTAGATTAATAAGCCTAACTAGACTGAATTAACAAGCCTACTTACAATCGTCAAATATCTAAAATAACGAATTGTTTACAAT
This sequence comes from Nanipora kamurai, assembly GCA_036872915.1. NCBI lineage: Eukaryota > Metazoa > Cnidaria > Anthozoa > Scleralcyonacea > Helioporidae > Nanipora > Nanipora kamurai. The sequence goes on along the minus strand of JBAHVQ010000504.1, from coordinate 356,349 downwards.
ACAATAAAACAACATATGTTACAATACTACAGTCACTATGTCGAATATGTAAAGATCTTTGCTCATTCGCATACAAAGTTGTCAAAGGAGATGTATTTGATCGAAGATTATAATCATGGTTCGTTGTCAGGGTTCTAGGAAGTAAGCATATGTTTGCAGCCCATTGACCAACTTGGTCAAACCCTTCAGTCCTTTATTCGTCGTATAGTATTCACTTTGAGTAGGCGAAGAAAATAGCTACACTCCACAAATTTGAAAATGAGTATCATTCGAACTAGTGCCTAGACTGCCTTTGTGAATGAGGATTACGGATTTTTCTCCCACGTGAGCCACCTCTTCCAGACCCAGACCCCTGTCGGTAACCTCTTGGACGTCCAATGCTAGTTTCCTCCCAGCTTTCCTCTCGTACGTTTGCCGGTGGGCGGCGTCCATCTTGGCCACGTTCGTTTGACCGTAATTCACCACGCTCACGATGCTGGGTGCTGCCCAATGGTTTTCTCCGATCGCTCCCTTGCTTCTGAATAGTAGCCGTCAATCCACCGACAAACTGCCCGTGGGGAACTTTATTGCTCCCGGGTCTATCGTACGATTTTTTGACGCCTGCATTTCCACTAGGTCTGTCGAAGAAATTATCAGGTGCATCGCGGAAGTGTAAACTCGAGGGTTTGTAGTTGCGGGTGTTGCGGGAATGTGTCGGGTTCGTAGGCTGCCAATGGTTGGCCAACTTGCCGCCTTTCCCTGTCCCTACGCTGTTACCCCTGCCCAGTACTTTTCTCTCGTTTACAAAGCCGGGAACAACTTGAGAGGAAGACATACCGCCATTTTTAAACGCATTTGAACTTTCAACACTAAATTGTGCGTTAAAGAGTTTCCCATTCTGCGAATAGTAAGAGTGTTTGTCATTTGTCGCAGGCTTACGTATGGCTGAAGCGTTTTTTTGGTCGACTCTGACTGCAGTATCGCTTCCCACATTGTTATCTTCATGAAATGTTCTGGCAACAGTTGTAGAGGTTTTTACAGCTGTACTACAGTTTGGGGGTTTACTATTTCCTTTTGACTTTGTCATCTTCCTTTCCGTATCATGATTATCGACAAAGGATGTCTTAGTCTTTGACAGTGACCCGTTTGATGTCTCGACTTCGGGAGAGTCCGAAGATTTATTTTTGAACGCCGGTGCCAGGCCTCGCTTGTCTCGCCGTGGGAGACTGAGATTGGCGCCATTGGATGGGGCAGGTTTAGCTTGTGACGCAAAGCTTGAAGAAGGGAGTTTGGTTGCGGATTTTGGTGGATGTGATTTTGATACAGGAGGAGGAAAGCGACCACGACGGCGTTCTGGTGACGAACCCGACTGGAAGCGTTCCAGATTTGGATTCTCTGAACACGATATCTGGAACACGTAGAACACAAGAAGAATGAACT
>JBAHVQ010000504.1:316590-340268 GCA_036872915.1 Nanipora kamurai | reverse complement strand
CTTTGAGGGCAATACGCTTTTTTCCGGACCTCCCGCCAACCAATCAGCACGCAGAACGTTAATCAGCCATATAATAAAAACCTTTATTTGGTCTTCTCGACGCTTCGCCTCTCGGTCTGCACTGAAAGACCTCGGGCACTATAATTTTCTAGTAAGGACCTCCCATCGGTCATTAAGTTTTTATTAATCTGGTTGTATTACGTACCTTTGTGACAAGGGAGCACGTTTTAGAGAATGGTAGGATACTTTCGACAGTTGTTGATGTAATCTAAAGGACATAATGGATGAAAAAGGAATTACAATTACCAAGAGAAAAAAGATGAAAAGTTTGAAAATAAAAACAACTACAAGGTAAAAAGTATATTGACGAATAACGGGAACCTTGGAACATTTGCATTTGACAATATGACCGCTGGATCCAACAGGAACAGAAACTTCATATACAACCTAAGAGAAATCGGCAATTATGCACGATAGCTAAAGAGTAGACAAAATACAAGTTTCACGTGCAACTTATCAATGCTTTAATGAGTAATGAAGAATGTGTTAAAATTAAGTTAACGAACCTGAACTAATGTTGGCATTAAGAGATGAATTGATATCTTAGAAATTTATGAGTTTTTACTTTGAAAATGACCAACATGAGAAGAGTTGGGACTTAAAATCGATAATGTAATGTTTTGATCAACCTATGGAGCTTTTTAAAATGCTCTTGACAAAAACAAGATTACGATTCTCGTATGCGAAGTCGATTGCCCGATATTAAAGAGTGTAAACAACACCAGCACTGCCACCATTAGCGTTACTACGACAGAACTTTGATAAACCCATGGACTAACCTTTGCAGAAAGAACAGTTTTTCCAACCAGGGACGTTTTGAGGAACATATCGCGTTCAACCTATGGAAAGTTGTGGAGAGTTCCGTTTAGGTCCATCTACATAATACGATTATAACATACGGTTCCTCGCTTTGGTGTATGCGATTATCCATTGATATAGCTATTGTTACCATTCGTTCGCGAATCTTGTAATACGTCCTGAAGACTATTGTGACTGAATGGCACACATCAGGGTTTGGTTGTTCAAAACCTGGATAGCTTATCTGGTGGATAAGTCGTAACGAATGAGCAGCGTTATCCATGCATTGAACAGCTGAACTTAAATTTTATTCACTGGATTGCTCTATTCGGCAGATAAAGTTTAAGTTCGATTGGTCGGTGCTTGAACAGCTTTGCTAATTCGCTAGGACAAAGAAAATATATGCAAAAAGTGCTCTGTTGTAACCTTGATGTTGGACTTTGGGGTAGTAAACGCTTGGTTTTCTTTTTAATTCCAAATGAATGTACCTTTAAACGTTTTATGAAGAATAACAATTGTTGTTTTCATATATTAGTAAAAATCGTTTTTAAATGTTCCAGTTTCGGATTTGAAAATTGTGTTCACAAGATTTCTCAATTTCACCAATAAAAGATGCGTCGTAACACATATTAGCCACAGTGTTATTGATAAACGACTAAAAGATATTGTATTTTGACAGCAGAATAAGTCTGAATTTCTTTTTTAATTGAGCATCGCCTTTTTTGACTTTGATCTTTTTAGACATTCATGAAGAAGCAAAATTTTATTATTACCATTATTATTATTATTTTATTATCTTTATAATAACCATTTACACACTTTCGCTGGATAATATAGGGGTGCCCATTTGTAAAGATTAATAAAACGTTATTTACCATGAATAAAGCAGTTCATACCTTGTCGCAAATTTCAGGAATATCAAAATTTACCGAATGTTTATCCTCATTTTCGAATTCAGGTTTATCCAGAGACAACCAACCTGAAAAGCCGATCAGAATGATGAAAATGTACATGATTCATAAGATATGAGTATCTGTAGCCATATCAATATCTCAGGAAGTATTGAAAGATTTGGTTACTGTTGGGGAAGTCACCAGTATTATTAAAAATAAGTATTTAACCAGATAACATACTCGCCAAAGGTGATTTTTATCAAGAAAAAACCTTTAGTTGCCCTATAGTAATCTATCTACATTGTCTTTTACTATTAAAACAAAAAAATGACCAACTAAAGTGGGAAATTTAAACCTTGGTTCATTAGGTGCGTACGTACACACGAGTTAACCCAGGAAAAACTGAGTAAAAATTGTATTTTGGCAGTTTTAGATATCCGAGTTTTTAGTAGCTCGACGGGGAAGCGGTTAGTATTTTTGCTTTCCCGAAATAATTTTTAGTTGTCCCGAAACGCCAGGCTAGCTCCCAGTATCGACATTAATGTCCATATCCATATGAATATCACCATCAATGCGAATAGAAATAAAAGTGTCAATTTCAGTACCAGTATCAATATAGATATCAGTATCAATATAGATATCAGTATCAATTCCATCAACATGAACATCAATATTGTCTCCGCTATTATACTGATTAACCAACTACATAATACAACTACAAACTCGAGTAGCAAGAAATTACTGTTACCATGCAAGATGTAATGGCTATAAAATATTCCAAACACACATATACTCATTCATTTAAGTAAACATTTTCAATGGAGGAAATTTTCGAGTGTGAGGATATAGTAATTTTAAGACCTTAGTCTTAAGTCTTGAGTCTTAAAATTACTACATCTTTACAGTCGAAAATTTCCTTCATTGAAAATGTTCACTTAAATGTTATCTATCGTGTGTAGATGCTACAATATTAGTTGAATATACTCATTAAGTCCCCTGATATGAAACCTCTTCTTGATAATACCGATGCTGCTTGGGGAGAGCTTTCGGAAGCATGTAAGAATGATTTACAGCGTATTCAAGATCGAGGAGCAAGAATAATTCAACAAGTGTCTTCTTCGAGCAACACGTTCTCCGGATTAGGCTGGATTCCCTTAATGCAGTGGTAGAAAATTCATCAATGCTGTTTGGTATTTAAATGTTTGAACAACCTACCCACCAGAATATTTAACTATTATACTCGAAATAGTGAAATACATAAATATAACAAAAGATCCAGAAGTAATATACATCTCCCAAAATTCAGGTTGGAACTAGGAAAGAGAATGTTCAAACATTCAGGAGCTAAACATTATAACGACCTTTCGAATGAAATTAAAAATGCTCCCACCTTATACAGTTTCAAGAAACAGATATTTATATATTTTGCTTTAAATTTGTCAATATAATTCAATTTCAGTTTTTCACTTGTATATAGTTCGCTTTATTTTTTAAATTTATGTAATTTATACTGTAAAAGCTGAGCCCCCATTGATACCACCCTTTGTTGCTGACGGAGCTACCGTACTGAAATAATATTTATTCCGTTCTATTCCATTGTTCCCCATAGCTTACCAGGCTCAAATCTTGTAGTACTTGCAGCGGTGTTGAGACCTACAAGGACTCTAAACAAAATATGAAAGATATTGATCAAAGAAAATAATTGGCAATGAGAATAAGAATGATATACACGTATGCATGTCCAACTGTTCACTAAAATTTACAGATATTGGTCTATATTTTAATATGGGTTCATTTTTCGGAAACAATATCCTTCCTTGGAAATGTCTCCATAAGTCATGCGGCAGACGCTAGCCTAGACTTGATTGTTGGAACCAAGGATCGGCTGGAAAGTGACGCATGGAAAATCGCTCATACAGTGAACATTTTCGGATTGATACCCTCGAGTATATTCACTGACCGGTTACCTCAAGAGCAAACGGGTAATCTAAAGTCTCTTGATTAACCCACAAGTTTCGGTAGAGAACTGACGAGGTGTTCGCGTGCGGGACCAACTTTTTAATACCAACAGACTTGTCGACTCTCCGAAATCGTCGGGAATCTCCCAATTCGGAGAGTTATTTCCCGACTACTTGATCCATACTTAAAATCTCCCGATATCAAAGTTTTCAAGTTAAAACATAAAAATTCTCGCTATTTTGCGGCGTTGTGTCCCGGAAATACACGGAAGAAGCCATTTCAAAAGTCACGAATTTTCTCGCGTTGGCGTTTACGCTATGCATTGTGGGTACATCTTCGAACTGGCTTCTCGAGGAACAAATGTCAATTTATTAAAAACGTTAATTAATTAGTTAGCCAATTAACTAATCCGAACGAAAGAAAAAGAAACAATGCACCGCACTGTACAGGAGTCGAGGGTGAGTTGCATATTCGAGTTCTTTTCCTTCGAAAAAATCTCCCTCTTTGACATCTCCCAGAGTTGACAGGTATGTACCAACTACTTGCTCGGAGTGCGATTCAACCTTTGAGCTCAAAGTTGGATAACCGACTGAGCCTTAAATACCCCAGACATAAAAACCTTATTAGGTAACACGAGGTGTATATGTTCCTACGTGTGTCGAGCTACGCGGTAGGAAGAATTATATATAAGTAATAGCATTCAAAATGCTTTGTTGTTCGACTCGTATTTAATTCGGAAACACGTTCACTGTCACCGTTATATGATTCCAGTTAGCTTTTTTCGCGCGCTTTTCTTTTGTTTGGCAAAGGCGTCAAAATAGATCCTTGGCGACGGGGTGGAACGTCGCCTTACATATATCTTGCTGATAGTGTCACCTCTATCAATCAATTTCAGTTACTTCCCCAATAATCTTACTTGACATCAGAAATCGTCGCTTCCTCTTTGTTCGCAATTGTTAACCTCAAGGGATATGATTCTTTTATTAACGACGGAGGTTCGTGGCTGAAGTTCACTTCCAGCTTCGGTTTTCGCGGAGTAACACTACGACAATAATGATACAAATAACATTATACTTGGGACTCTGACTCCAGTAATAACAATAACGACGAATAACACAAGCTGCATACAACATTTAAACGTCACAAAATACACCCAAACATTTCCGAGAACCAAATCTTCATCGTATCGCTTGTAAGTTTATAGGAATCTTAAGCAAGCTACGCATTCGACGAAGATAAAGATGTTATATCAACGTTCTCCTTTAAAATATGAATTCTGCTTAAAACCGGTTTAACCTAGCAACAGCTGATTAATTAACCCAGGGCCTGATCGTTCGAAAGGCAATTACGTTAATCCAGGATTAGTGAAAACTTTGTGCAAGAAATACTCCTAATGTAGGAAAGGATATTTAAAGTTTTCTATTTAGATATCATTCAAATATAGAATGGTTTACTTCTGGAAAGTTTGAATTAAAATTGCTAAGTAGAACAAGCCAAACTAAAGAGCCGATTAAATTTTAACCAAGGACTAGCGGTAATCATCCTTTGAACAACCGGGTCCAGACGATTTATCATGCTGGGCCCGGTTGTTCAAAGGACGATTACCACTGATCCTAGGTTAAAATTTAATCGGCTCTTTTATTCGGCGTGTTCTGCTTAGTAATTTTAATTGAAACTTGCCAGAAGAAAACCTTTCTATATTAGAATGATATCTTAACAGAAAACTTTGAACATCCTTTCCTACATTAGGAGTATTTCATACACAAAGTTTTCACTAATCCTGGATTAACGTAATGGCTTTTTGAACAACGCGGCCCTGGTCCTAACCTGGTCAAACGGCGCGTGATAGCCGATGATAGTTGAAACTGTCGCTCCTATTTGACCACCAACTATCATGTACTATCATCGACTATTCTCGATTATCGTGCGCTATCACGCACTATCATCGACTGTCATAGACCATCATTCAGCTCGAGCATGTTCAAGCTTCCCCGCTTGATCACTCGATCATGATAGTTGGTGAAGGTTTGGGGAGGAAGGAGAAATGATTTCTTAAACTATCATCGACTATCGTGCACCGTTTGGCCAAGGCTTAATAATTGGTATGATAAAGCGACTGAGTAATCTACAAGGTTCGTTCCCTAATCTCAGTGTAAATTTCAAGAACTCTTAAGGATTTTTGGTGTAACTAAGTCATTTTTAAGAACCCGTTGCATCGACACCCAATTCCAAAAGAAATATTATTAGACATCAAAAATTAGACACGTGTATACCATCAAGGTACCTTTGCTATGATTAATCAACCATAAGCACCTGACAATATCTTTTCACAGATCAATTGTATAAAGAATAAATGCCAGTTTCATTAAGAGACGGCAGAAATATGGAAGTTAAGGGTTTTTCATGAATTTGGGTAGATGTTCAGAAAATTTAAGGACTTTTGAGTACTTAATTTTCTAAAATGTAAATTTAAGGACTTTCATGGTTCTTGAGGACCTGCACGAACCATGAATCTATCCATTGTCTCAGCCCTAGTACATATATGACAAGATGGCGCTCCTGGCGACGATATATAAGCAATCTAAATTTCATCATTTATGAGAAATCACGGACCATTGACGTCTTACTAGATACTCTTGGTTAGGTTGTAGTAAAACTCAGTTTCTGGCTTTCGTTAAGTGTGATTCAGACGAGTAACATATGCATAAGGACAAGATCAATACGAACACAAAGCGGGACTTCTCCTCTGGGACATGTAAAAACAAAACAGCAAGAATTTTTCTTTGTTTAGTCTTTTGTTCGGCTTTGGGCTTATGGTTGGACAATCACCTGATGCTTATGACTATCCATATACCGCAGGCTTGGCTTCATTCTTTTATTTTGCATCTTATTTTGTCTTTATATAAGGTATAAGGGAAATCGTCGTTGCCGTTCGCATCGAATTTGCTTAAAATCCTCAATGCTGTGGAACTTAGGCTCGATTAAATGACGTTACAAGTTTAAGAAGGGAACACGTGGAGTGATAAACGCGGCGGAATCTTTGGTAGGCCCCAACCATGACCTTTCACGAATAGTGCCGCTTTGGGCTTTCAAAATGTATTCTATGTTACAAGAACAACTTAAACGCTTTAGGATTTTTTCAAAAGAGCGGGAGCTATCAATCAATTGCACTTTGAGTACCTCAATGCTGAGAGGATACGAAGTCGGTTCCATTCGGTAGAATCACTGCTCAACGAAGCGGCACTTTCTGATAAGCCCGCAAACGAAGGTTCCGCAGTGTCAGCGACGCTTCCTCCCCCACCATTCCACACAAGTATACCGCAGCAAACTTGACGGGAGCCTAGTTGTAACACCACAGATGTTACCTGGAAAAGATACGAAGGTAGCAGTCAGTGATATTACAAGAAATTATCATCGTTACATTGAATGCTAAAAGCAAAATTTGTTTCATTTTATCATCCTTAGGGTAACATGAAGGGAACATGTCATTAACCAAAGTCAAAGTAAAACTAAGAAACTGAGTCAAAACAATAAACTGAGTTCTCTTGAGCGGGGTTCGAACACCCCCATTCAACTAAATTTTTCGAGTGATTTTCGCAGTATACGTTGACCTCCAGTTATGAAAATAAAATAGTGTGCTGGGCTTGGCTCTTCATTTTCAAGTTGTCGTCTGCGGAGGCAGAAAGAGCCTTCTAGACTTTAACAGCAGTACATTGAAACAACCCTATTATTCAACGACCTTCCAGGCGAGAAGGTGCAGGCATGGGAGCATGTCGGTGATTTTCGAAACAGCAAGTCTAACTTTTTACCTCAACTTGCTTTCCGACATCCTCGGAGTGAGGAGTGAACGTAAATGTGATCTTCCTCAACTTTTTCGGCTCCAAATACAAGTCGCCTTCCTCCACGGTTGCTTCGTCTCCTCGATTTTCCGTCTCACCACAGTTTATCACACAAAGCGGGTTGTAATTCTAAACGAAAAAGGCGAATCTAGTTTGTAGTTCTATGCAGACCTACAACATGCACATGCCACTTAACCTCCTCAATCAATAGTTGAATGTAAAGAATGTTGATCTCACGTCAACTTTTTATCCACTGAAAACAAGCACTTGCCTGATTGTTGAAGAATACAGAAAGGCTGTTGAAACGAATGGGGAAAGGACTTGTGGTTCTGGATGGAAAATGTAATAATAAAACGCAAAGAATTTAAAACGTCAAAATGTGACTAAAATGATGTAAAAAACCTGAAACTCATACAACACACTAGAGAAGTTTCTGCTATCATGTACTCTGATCTGTTCGGTTCAGTGTAGTTCAGTTATCTTCCATTCCCAGTTGGGTTGGATTGGATGGGGCTTTTTTGAATTTCGAAGGTTCATTGAGATCGGGTAGAGTTGTGTGGGATTGGATAGGGTTGTGTTGGATCGGATAGGGTTATGCCGTGCTGTGTCGAACTGAGCAAGAATGGGTAAGATCGGGTTATTGTTCTGTGTTGTGCTCGGGGCCTTCAAGGAGGAAGAGTAGCCGAAGCAAACACCTATGCAGCGAGGAAATATTTGGGTCCCCGGGCAAGATATTGGGGCAGGATCACTGAAAAAACCGAGGATGTAATAATTTCCTTTTTCCAACCAGGGGGAGCATTTGTGTCTATCACTAGGCCAATCACAGCTCTCGGTGATCAAGCTCCATTGGTTGTCCACGTTCTGACGTGAACTGAGCTGGGCTGATTTGGGCTTGGCCGTTTTGGGAGGGCCTTAGTTTAGTTCGTTGGCCTGGCAGGGCTTTTTTCAGGAATGGGTTGAGGTTGTTCCGAGTGGAGTTGTGTTGCATCGTACCATGTTTGGTTGAAATAATGTCCTTTGAGTCATTTCAGTTATCTTCAGTTCAGGACGTTTTCGTGCAGAGAAGTTTTGACTCACCTGAGATAGATATCCAGAACAATGTAAGAGTCTGCTGGCACAGACGAAGAATTAAAAACGGCTTTGCATTCCACTGCGAGTCGAAAAAGGAAACAACAGTTACATCGTTATATTTTTCGGTCGTGCCTCAATTTTTTCACTACATTTACGTTTTAGTACATTGTAAGGTATTGTTTATATATTTGTATATATAGAGACATTTCACTTTCTGAACGTGAAAATGGAGGAAGTAATTTTATATAGCTTTACCGGCAATTTCGAGTATGAATGTTCCGATGTCACTATAAATTATAAGGGATATACTGTCTTCTTCGTTACTTAATCTCTCGTTAATATGAGAAGTTCTTGGAACTTACAGATTTCGATTACTTAAATAGCTTACTACTTGATAACTTACTAATTATTTACATAAAATATCGATTACTTAAATACTAACCAAACGCAGCAATATTTGCCATTTGTATAGTGACGAGATGAGGCCCTTGTTTCGTTAATGCTTTCCAGTGTTCCTTAGCCTCTTCAATGGCTTCAATGTCGCAACCAGGCTCGTGATCTGGAGAATCACCCTACAAAACAAACTGCTTTGTTTTTCCATTTCTTTCCGTTGATTTTAAGCGCCGTGCGTCTATCGGTTCGTGCTTCTTCCCTTCTCCCACGGATCTACCATCCCCAATCGTTCACCTATAAACCCATACACCTTTCCTGTTCCCCCCTTCTTCCATTACCCCCTTGCTTCCTTCGCTCCTTCCTTCTCACTCACTTCCCAATTTTCCACCCACCTTCAAACGGATATCTACTGTCCGTCTTACGTTTTCTTTTCGCGTAAATTTTTTGTTGATTCACTTACGGATATAACTCGAATCAAATTCATTTGTATTCTTGTTTTTTCGTCGGAATAGTGTTGAGCATCTTAGAAAAAAATTAAAGAAATTTCCACAATATTTAAGCGGCAAATGTTCACACACACGCGTCCTAGTCTGACATATCTCATTAATTTCTATTGTACATAGAACCAACATGGCCGCCATATCATTGTCTTTCGAATCTCAAGGGGTTGGTTGCAAACCATCAATACTACCGAAAAATAAAGTTCGTAGAACTGGCGTTTCGAGCGATGGCCCTTCGTCGCAGCGACTTTGTCTACCTTTATATCATATTTTCGTCGTGTTCATTTTTGAAGGAATGCCCAATCCAGGAAAAGACTTATTTCCATGGTTACTAGAAAAATCGAGAATATAAATTCGAACTAAATCTAAAAATAAACAACAAGGATACACTGACTCATCAGCTCAATACAAATTGTCATATATTCTTGAATGTTTGCCAAGAGGTAAGCACACCTAGGAAGTGAAAAATGTCAACTGAATTTTGATAGTAATAGTGACTGAGGGAGCCAGGACAGTAATGAAAAGAAAAAATCAAAACCACTGTTCAAGATGGTTTGAGTCATTTGGAGGGAAACTTGAAAATGTTTCAGCAATTTGAAGACAAATTAATATTTACAAAGAACTGGGTTTGTTTGTCAACATGTCTTCGGTGACTAATGGAACTGGAGTATACACTAGCCCTGCGTTGTTTTTTTTTTCGAAATTTTGACGTAATAAGAAGGAATGCTTAAAGTAAATATGACGCGTTGTAAACAAGCAACAAACGTAATCTTCCACCGCGAAAAAAGAAGCGAACGCAACTGAATAAACTCCACGACATATTACAAAAACAAGCCAAGAAAAAGAAAAGAAAAACGAAATCTCGTGTGGTCAGTGAATATGTGCATGGAGAGTATTTGCCAACGTTTTTTCCTCGCACGCAAACCTACTTCCTTCGTCATTCGGTTCTTAGGAAAACCTTTGGCAAATACTTTACCGCCAAATTAATCACACTCGTATGGCGTTTGTCGTGGAGACACAGCAGCAATACGTTTAAAATTATAGTTATGCTTACATGTAGTTTTAAGGTATGCAAAGGTATGGTGAGCAATAAAACCAACGTTATTCGGCGAATAAAAGTGGAACCTTAGTTTTGTCTCTCACCAAAAGCCTTAAAGCTACCTACAATTTTGTTTTACCACGACAAAGGTGTTAAATATATAAAACGTAACTGTTAAGCAATAAATTTAACTCCTTTGTAACTGCATGGTTCATTTTCGAAATCGTAAGCCTTTAGTATTTTACTTTGGCTAACGCCTGACGATTTTACTCTTCAAAGGGAGAGCTCTCAGTCACGAAGTTAATGGCTTTAATATCCAGTACCTTAATGATGTGATGAGTACAGATGTTAGCAAAGACCACCATTTCTCTTTCCTATAATCGCTGGTTACCATACCAAGAAGTCTGTGAGCAACAATACCACAGAAGCAAAACACGATTAGTTGATTGGATTCCCACAATATCACGACTGAATACGAATATGCGGTTGGAATTAAGAGGAGTGATATTATCAACCCCCTTATAAACTCTAAGAGTAAGGCAGTAATTTGAATTTGGTATTCCACATACAAATGCTACATCGAACTCCTTGAGCAGTTCTTTGCACCGCCAAAAAGCCTTGAAGTTTCTATTAAAGATCCAGACTGCAATAGATAAGGTATTGTGTATTGCTCAAAATATATTATGTCGACATTCTAGTTCGATTCGAGGAGGTTTTTCTAACTAAGCGAGCATCTCTCAACCTTTTTGGTTACGACTCAAAATCCTGTCAGGGGTATAGCTTAACAACTCATCCGTGCAAAAAAGGTTCCAAGTTCTATCCGTGTCGAAGTTCTAGTGTCACTAAAGTCGCAATATGACTGAGTCATTATATGGCATTTCTGAAAACGTTGTCACAAAACCCTGAATCGGGAATGTGTACATTCTCTTTATTACAGCGTGTGGCAAGCAAAGACGGTGTACAGATGTCTTTAGGGGCTAAAACATGTTTTTTTTTAACAATGGATAAACCGTTCCAAGGCGATGGCGGGTAGCTGTCATAATTTACTTTCGGTTCTAAACGTCAAAAGATAGATACTTACGCCAAAGCTTTGGTATAGTCCCTAGCATGGTAGTATTCCTCTCCCATCTGAACCACTGAAATTTGAAGAAAGTGAATGGTTATGAACAAGCCAGAGTGAAGGAAAACGTACGTTAGCTGTTTGATATGAGAATACAGACAAAAACCTTCGACGAGAGCCCTACAATCTACTGGCTTTGCTACGAATGATTTCATCTCGACGTTCACAAGTTTAAAACAACTTACTTAAAAAACGTTTCATCCGTGGTGATTTGTATTTCTTAAACTGAGAAACAGCATTGCTGAGTAAAGGAATAATAATCCACTGGAGAAGAAAAGAAAACAAATGAGAAACAAAATGTTGAACCACTTTGAACCTCATGGCTTACGAGGATTTAAACATGATCACTTCAAAAAGCAACCATGAAGCAAATATATACACAACAAATCTGATCAGCAGATGTTGAATCATGTGTCTTGTCCTGTACTTATGTTGTCCAACAAGTTGACTGAACAGAGCAAATTGATATCATAAGACACACATTCTATTCAACAATGTAAACATGTAAGATGCTGCATATGCAGTATATAAAACAGTGCAGAAAGTTAAAAGGTTTCTACAACACCTTGAATAATTAATCGCAACGGAAAATTATAAGTAGTCAGGTTTTAAATGTGATGAAGACATTCTGGCATTCTTCATTTTTTGTCCTCCAAAGCTGCATGGAAGTACAGCTCTTCGTTAATGAGCGAACTTTACTAAGTTCGCTCATTAACTGGGCCCGGCTGTTCAAAGAACGATTACCGCTAATCGTGGGCTAAAATTTAATCGGCTTTTTTGTTTGGCATGTTTTGCTCAGTGATTTTCGTTCAAACTTTCCAGGAGAAGACCTTTCTATATTTATATGATATCTAAGCAGAAAACTTTAAACATTCTTTCCTACGTTAGAAATATTTCATGTACAAAGTTTTCACTAATCCAGGATTAACCTAATCGGCTTTTGAACAACCGGGCCGTGTTGTTTAACGTTTAACGTAAGGCCTTGGATACGAAGTTGTTATTGTGTATGAGCAAACCCTTGTTTGCAGACAGTTATTTTCAGATAATGTAACTGTTTTTTAGCCAATCACAGCAGTGAAAGAAATCAATCGAATTATTATTTTCGCAAAACAATTATTTACCTTTGCCTTCGGCATCAGCAAATAATTGACTCTGTTTGTCACTGACATATCATGAAATATAAATATTTTTTATTTAATTGACTTACGCAATGGTCCACCATAGTTTCTTGGGCTTGAAGGGCTAAGGTGCCAGCATTTTCTATGGCGGGATCTGGAGGTTTGTCACCTGAATGAAGGTAAATTCAAATAATCTGTTAGACTTGCCACAAGTCGACCACTATTGTGTCGCCACTGTCGGGCAACTAGAGGCGGAGTCGCGAGACGAAATGTGAACTAACAAGTCTTGAGAGGTGGACTTGTTTCACTTGCAGGAATTTAAATCTGATTAGCTTTTCTAAATAGCAAACGTGATTAGCATACGTCATATCATAACAATAGATCTTATTGTTTGAACGTGGAGTAGTTATTGGCCGGATTGATGACCCACCCCAAACTACACCCCGATCCAAAAATCAACCAGTAAATTTTGATTGTTGCAAGTGGGACAAGTCCTTTCCAGCGGAGAAGCGAACTGCGAAAAAGAGACTGGGAAGGACTTCTGGCAAGTCTAATAATCTGTCAGTTTTCATAACCAAAGAATAATTGACACAGACGGCAATTATTCTTGCTCACTAAAATAAACAATTTTTCTTCTAGATATCTAAAAGTCCTGAGAGTTTACCTTGATGTTGTTGTCTCCATGGCCTTTGGCCAAAATATTCCAGATTCCCTGCTTGCTCCAAAGGATTAAACGATACTTTATCTGGCGGCTAAAAAAAGCAACAGTGAGGGCAAAGGACGTACAATTGTCGGTGCGACAAAAATCGGAAAAATTTTCTCCCAGAACGGCGCTTTGCCGATCATAGGAGAATAGATTATTTTCCGACTTTGTCCTTCTTTTAAAAATTCTGGTTGGGTCTTTGGTCGCCGGGATGCTTTCCGTGCGCACGTGACGCGTCTTTTTACAGTTAGACAAAAAGTTGCCTGGTCAAAAGAACGTTTTCACTCAATTCCCAGAAATTACAAAATTACCATCAATACAAAAAACGTATCATATTCTGGACTGTGACCAATCAACACAGTTTGCAAACGTTCCTGCCAAAACATTCCGATCCGTACAAAGAAACGACAGACCGGTCGATATGCAATTTTGCGATTAGAATATAATATTTCACTTTCATGACAATGATTAAAATAAGATCGCACTCACGATATGATGACATAATCCTTCGGAAAGTTGTCTTCTTATTACTGAATGGTTGGCGGCTTGCTGGTAATAAAATCCCGGATGTTGGGTCTGTGAGGAAATGAAACGCAGGGATAAATCGTTGGTTAATAAAAATAGGTCAGTTCCCAAGCCATTCATTGCAAGAGGTGTAAGCATTGACGAGGAAACGGTCGTTTTCCTTACGTTCCTACACAACTAATTTCTACTAAATCAACTGGATTAGTCGCCCACAATTTCTAATAGATAACTGCTTACTCAGGCTTCGCTCTCGTCAACTATCACCCCACGGACCTTCATAAATCTGCGATCACCTAAGTGAGTCAGTGAAACAATCAAGGTGAAAGGAAAATAAAGTTTTTCCGAACCCAAGAGAAATGAGTTATATTTTCACTAAGAAAAACTGTTTCCTTAATGAGTCCGTGAGAACCAGAGATCTATAAAATTTGAAAACAATAACTCGTGTACGAATGCCATTTATAAAAAGTTAGCCGTATTGTCCAAGTATGGGTCCCAGTCGCAAAATAACGCTATATACAGCATTGCCTTCATTCTGGATTACTTTCCGCATAGGATACGAATTTTTGTTAGAATATAAAGCAGCGACTTGAAGCGAAATCACTACGCTATGACGGTAAAACGAAAATCGATCCAATACATAGCGTAGCACAATTTATCTTGCGTGTAAATACAGTAATCAAATATTCTATCACTCAAGCGTCAATTTTGGCTCCATATTCGAACAGAGTAAGTATCCAAGTTCAGTTTTCTTGTAGCCAGGCTAGGACGGGGGCAAAGTGGAAAAATGTAAGAATCCTGTGCTTCCAGACCTAAGTAAGAGCTCTGCCTAGTTTTCAATATCAATACGCAGCTAAATCTGTTCTGCTGTTTTTACAGACGTACTTCATGGACGCATTTTACCTCACCTGAATGGCTGTAAGTCCGTTCTTTATTGCTTCATCAAATAAATCCCCAAACACACTGAACCTAAATGAAAATGTTTGAAGATACTATCTTATGCTTCCTTCTTCATCATTAAAATGTCATCCCTTCCTAAAAACGAGGGATCAAATCAATTTCCCATTCTCTATTATTTTAACACTACAACTTCGCTTACTGTTTAGATAACCAGGCAAGGTGTTCGAAAGCCAGTTCAGGATGACCGACTTTCTCTTTGAAGAAATCCACGTGCTTACGGAAATGCGAGATGGCATCAAGAGGAGCACTGAGACGAAAATTCAAGTGACAAATCTACAACGAAGCGGGTCAAAAAGATCGACTCTCTGGTAAAATACGCTGGCAACAGTTGAGGCACAAAGATAGCATTCTTCAAAGACAACTTTCCCTTTCCGTCTTATCACCACTCATCTATTTAATTGTTCATCTATTATCGTTGGTTTATTCTCTCCTTTGTACTTCCTTCCTTCCTTTCTTTGTCCCTTTCTTCGCCTTTCTTTCTTTCTTTCTTTTTTCATGTTTTTTTCTTTCTACTATACTTCTTTACCGTTGTATAGTGTGACCATTTATCTATCTGCCTGTCAACGCATTCCTGTGTGTAATACCGTTCATCTTTTACTGTTCATTTCTCCAGCTCCTTTTGTCAATTTACCTGCCTGCTCATACACCTGTTCAGCGGCATGCTAAGGGATTTTCTGTAAATTTGCCTAACGATCTTTCAGTCTATATCTTTGATTTCTTCGTTGGAGTCATAGTTTCTTATTGCATAACTGTCAGTCTGATTGTCCGTTTGTGTGTCAACCTGTCCCTCAGTCTGCCCATCCATTGGTTTTACGTTCGACCTCCCTTCTTTCTCAGGTATATTTCAGTCAGTTTGTTGCATCTTCCAAATATTTTTTTGCTCTCGCTTTTACTAGTGGGTACTTTATTTCATGATGATGTGACAATATGTGTAAGTAATGTTGAACAATGTGGATAAAGCCAAAAGGGTTAGGAAACTGTCAAAACTTGGAAATGGTAAAAATGATGCTAGGTGAGAAAGTCCTTTACTGATGTGAAATGCAGGATAATTGAGGCCCTTCATCACTCCAATGATGGGCTTTGCTTGAAACATCAGTTTTACCATTTCAAAAAAGGACTGCTAGTCCCAGGCCTTTTGCCTGTGGACTTGTGCCTCAAATCACCAGGATTATCCTGCCCATAAGTCCATGCAAATATGAAAACTTCCAGGTTCTTAACTAAGCAACCTTACTTTATAATTAATAAGTCCTGCCACTATTTTAATCTCCAGAATGTTCAGCTCATTGGGTTTTATTTCAGTCAGCAATGAATATGCTTGTTTGTAATGTCTAAATTGTAAGGAAAATCCATACAGTGTTAATTTCTCATTAAATACAGCAACTGTCTCAAATTCTCAGTTAGAAAGTCAGTGAACACAATATCCAGCATATAGGCTTACTTCAGTGCTGAATGAGAATCCTGCCTCATTTCTGAGAAAAATGCAATCTTGAACTGATGGCGGACAAAAAATGGCTGAAAAGAAGGAAATGGTGAAAACTGAATAAATGTTGGCTGGAAGTAGAATCTTGTTAACAAACTTATTCTTTATTCCTTACTTATTAAACAATTTTGTAATATAAATGTAAAGAAAATTATAAAAAAGTTTTTACCTGATGTAAAGACTTATTCAGAAATTCCTGAAAACCACAAATGGAAAGTATTTCATTGTGACAGAAATATTTACTTAGAGCATGCTTTGCAGTCAGGATTTTTGATAACAGAAACTAAGTTAAGAAGAACTGAAAATTAAAGAATTAAATAAAAAGAACCTTATGTGATTTAACTCTCTTTGCTTCACCATGATAGTAATTCTGGGCCAATTCATAAAATGCATTCTCCAGCCTAAATTCATAAAAGAAAGCCAGAACATGCAATTGTATCAAATGGAAAGTGTTTATCTTTGGTGTCAACCAAATAAGTACCAAAATGACCAATGCAAATATAATGTTCAAGATGCATCTTTGTGAGACCTTATGGTATATCCCAGAAGGTGATCTGAATAAGGCAATACAAATAATGATTTGGCTGACAAATCACAAACACTGCACAGTGTTGCCACACGTTCTGACACATGAGTATCTTCTCCTAAAAAGTAGGAAGAGAAATTAACACAGGATGGAAATATTTAAAAACAATACGTACATGAGAAACACTGGCAAAAACAAATATTGGTGGGAGGTACATGTAAATTTTAAGTGTGAGAGGTGGAGCCAAAGTTCTAATACTACACAGAGCTCAAACTACAACTTGGTTTCCATTTGAAACCTTCCTTCAAAAATGTTCTCAAATAATTTAAGGTGGCTTGATGCCTGTTCCTCAGGTAGATATATTCTAGTGAAAACAAAACAAAATGTTGAAGGTGGAAATACCATATTGACATCAAACATTATTACTGGTATTTGGAAAAGTGTTTTGGCATTTGCTACTGTTTGAAAATGTCTTTTATTAATCCATTTTTGTTCTTGATGAAGATTTTTCTTTGAAATGGGCAATTATTAAGCAGATTTTTAAAAATTCTGTATTACTAATATGCTATTTTTTAAAAGTCAAAAATCTCATAATTTTCCATACAGTGATAAACAACTGCGATTACATTTTATTATACAGGGTCCTAAAAAAAATGCCTTCCACCCAATTTCAAAAGTTATAATTTGATCAATTACATAGACATATAAGATTCTATAGAATTTTCATACAATATAAAATAAGAACAGGGCTTACATATCTGCACTAATGAGCTGTGTTGTTAGTTAAGCTCTACCTTTTAGAAGAAGATATGCTCAAATGTTTAATGTGAGATATTCCTTTTTTGATATAATGTAGTAGGGATTCATAACGCTATATACTAGATATAAAATATTCTCTATTAAAAACCCATGTCATAATTCACCTCACATACTGAAGGCATAAATAAATCATGAATGGCAGAATTACCTGCAGGAACTGGAGCATTTTTCTGTATAAGAACAACTGCCACTCTTGTATTTCTTCCTTGTAAACTATTTCTGAAGTTCATTTAAAAAAATAAAATTTATATAATACTGTATACTTTTATTTTTTATTTTCATTATGGGGGTCTTGCAGTTGCTGGCACTAATAATGCTGGCTCAGATGGTATGAGACCACGAGGGTGTCAGCACACATCTGAACCTCTCAAAGTTCAGGGATTTAACACCATTGGTGTATCTTCATTGTGGCATTTTCATGGAATGCATCCTGGATTAGAGAAGGGGGTAGTTACATGATTTTGTAGTAAAAGTCAGCTGACAGCAAATCAATAAATATACAAAAATATATCTATGTTTACCTTATAAGGGTTAAGAATTATGCATGCACTGATGACTGCTGGTCATTTAGGGGTTTTTTTGCGACCTGACTGGTTGCCAGTCAAATAGCCACAGAGTTGTAAAAGATAGCGGACAGCAAACTATAAATACATGTACTTGCAAGTCAACCAAAATTTGAACTCAAACCTTTAAAACTGGATGGGGATTCTGCAACTACTCGACAGCATTATCAGTTGCAAGTTCCTTACCTTATTTGATGCACCTTAGCTGCACATTCTCCCTGCTTTTCTTTCCATTTTGGTTCATCCCACTCCAGATCGAAAAATAATATCACAACTGCAGGGACGGCACTCAGATGTTTGTGCATCCATTTAGACTTAAGAATACCCTTGGGCAAGTACCAGTCATAGTTCGTCCTCTGCAAGGTTGAGAATGGGATACAAGTCTCAAGATAAGTCTTCGAAGCATGAAACTTAGATTGATAACATTCAGTGATTTAATACCTTTGGTTTGCATTTCGGAAATTGGTGATCAAAAGGAACAAGTTTAAATGTAAGAGATATTCTGTCAAGTTGTCTGTTTAACGTGAAAGACTCCCAGATTCCCTTGTGAGCTGAATTATTTGTAATATCTAATCCACTGAGCGCTACAAGACTCAGTGGTCTTGTAATCAGTTCTGTAGGAAAATCACTGGCGACCGCCATGTTGGATGGGCAAAAAATTTTAAGGCCTGGAACCAGAAGGAGCAATGCCATTAGGCATTAGATCACATCAATCCACAGAAAGATCTGAATAAAACTCGTATATTGCACATTTTCTCTGCCAAACATGACGATAGTATGATAGTACGATACTCTACTATCATACTATCCTCTCCACAGAAGAACCTTGCAGTTAAGACTAAAGGAACAGGTCTCAAAACAAATATCGGTAATGACGGAATTTCGAACGAAGGACACCTATGTTTGATGTGATCTAGTCTCATTCAGTCTTCACTGGCAGTCAGGTAAAACTGAGTAAATTTTGAGGAAAAAAATACTTGATTGCGTTTTTTATTTTTATTAACCGAGGAAAAACACACAGTTGTAATTATCTTGCAAGGTGAAAAATGAGCGATAGTGACGAAACGGTTGGTTACAGGAGCCCAAATAACGAGAATGACATAGAAAATTGTGAAGAAAATTCTCCATCGATATTGTCCAACTGGTGTGACACTGAGCGTAAGGTTGATGATGGGAGAGGAGAAACAACGGTAAAAAGTCCTGAGTATAACACTCCGTCGAAAGACAGTGGGTTAGTAAACGAAAGCTTTACATCTAAAGCTGTCTATTGGTCGTTTTTTTTAAATTTTGGTTGTTTTTAAGTGACAAACAAACCTTGATGTTTTACATCTCACAACACTGCAACTACAATCCACTTTTTTTCCCCAGTTAATTCTGTACTACCTAAATTAAGAATTCGAAGAGGTATTTCTTGTCCCACTTTGAATGCAATCATTCCAGGAATTAATTGTCGTACTTCCTTTTCTTTTCTTGGTAGGAATCTCTTGAAAATAGATGTGAACGATTTTTCACGTACGTCGGGATCTCCCGAGTTCCCTCTTAACCTCTGTGGGTTGAAACGAAAAGGTACACTAAAATAAAATAAAACAAAACAAAATAGAATAAAACGATACAAAATAAATTAAGTATATCGATAAAAACCCACTTGAACCAGGACTTGGATCACACTATACACAGTTCTACGTGTAAAGAAACCAAGAACTTCTTCACGAACATCAGAGTTTGAAAGTAAAACAAAAAAAAACAAAACAGAGAAAGGATTACGTAAGAATAAGGCGCTAAGCGTGATTAATGATTATATAAATTATGAAGGATAAATTGAGAATGAGGATAGCGAGAACAACGAGAGTAAAGGAAGAATGGGAATACTGAAAGTGGGGAGGATAGCGTGAGCACAGTGAGAGAGCCGGCTTAGGATGTGTAAGAGTATGAGATATCGAAAGCAAAAAGGTGACGTAAATCTGCGGACAGCGAAGAAAACGAGGGAACATAGCAATAAGGACGTCGAAAATAAGGAGGGTAACATAAGAAGAATGAGGATATAGAGGGTCATGAGTCTAGCGTAAGAATGAGGACAGCGAAGAAAACGAGAACGACGTAAAATAATAAACTATGTAAACAGAACAGTACGTAATGGTCAGATCATAATACACCCCTTACAAAACTTTCACATGTCAGTTCACATATGAAAACACCATTTCATATGTGAAAGTTTTCCAATTCCATATGTGGAATCAAAATTTCAAATGCGGGATTAATTTCCTTGAGTGAATATACCATCTAATATGTGAAATACATGTTTCGTATACTTCCAATTAACATGTGAAATGTTCAACCATATTATTTCACATGTGAATTGGGTATTACGTATGTGAAAACGTTCCATTTTCATATGTGAAATGAAAATTCCACATGTGAAAATGTTCCAATTCCGTAAGTTTTTCACATGTGAAATGACATGTGAAATTTTCGTAAGGAACATCATAATTACTTGAAATTTAATTTATTCTGTTCTTTTCTTTTCTTTTAGGACAGTCGAATGAGTCCGGCAGTCCTTTAAATGCTGGTGTGCATAGGAAATATTTTAGGAGAGAAGTCGAACTAGTTGATTCAGATCAAGAAAGGTGATTGTATACGTAAGATTGAAGTCTAATGTTATTTCATAAAATGAGTTTATGATAAACCGTGAATCCTCAGTATTACGTTTTACTTTAATATTTCAAAACTTTAGGGAGACAGAAAACTGTAGCAAGAGCGTAAGTAAAACTTCAAATGAATCTCAAGAAGACGGAATGCCAAAAACTGAAACTCTGCTTGCAAAGTTGGAAACAGAGATAACAAAACTGGAAAATAAAAACAGTTCAGGTTTGTTTTTCTTTTCCGATTCTTTTTTTAATTAAATGTGTTAAAGCGCAGAAGCATTAATGGGAATTAACGCCACACAGCACAGTATAGCGAGAAAAACAGCCCAATAAAAGTCAAAACGTAAGGAAAAGTAATGCCCTGTTGTGAACTGAAAACAAGCAATGCACAACTGTGGTATTCAATGGAATAAAATTTAATACTGAAGCCGGGTTCACA
The DNA here is from genome assembly GCA_036872915.1 of Nanipora kamurai. Taxonomy (NCBI): domain Eukaryota; kingdom Metazoa; phylum Cnidaria; class Anthozoa; order Scleralcyonacea; family Helioporidae; genus Nanipora; species Nanipora kamurai. The sequence goes on along the minus strand of JBAHVQ010000504.1, from coordinate 318,824 downwards.
CGAAAGACATAAGCATTAGAATAAGATCAATACGAAAGGAAAACATGATTTCTCCACTTGAGCTTTGTTTCGTTTTTAGTTCGGCTCTTCGTTAATACTGGGTTATGATCCTATGCTTATGTTACGAGGAACCGTATGTCGCAGGTTTGACTTCATTCCCTTCTTTTGCCATCTGTTTTGTCACTATACTTACGATTATGCTCGTTTGAACCAGGCTTAAGCAGGCAACTGCAACGCTAAGTGAGTTATAAAAAAGAGTAGTGACATGACTCCGCGAATCAAAGCAATTTTTCAATACAGTAAAATAGTGTGGAGCTGTATTGTACAAGCAATATATTATACTACGCTTCACTGCAATGCCTTACCGATGATGCATAACAGAGAAATATAAACGTGGTATAGCGCGATGTAATGTGATGCAATACGTCCCATCACGTCATGTCTCATACGTCATGTCACACCATGCCATACTGTATCACACCACAAAACAATTAATCAAACTACACCACATCACACTATATATCACCACACATATCACACCATAAAGCACCATCCACATCACACCAAAGACGACCACACACAGCACATCGCCACCACCATCAAACCATACACCACAACCCACATTACATCACCCAATATCACCCAGATCACAAGATGCTTAAAGATAACACAATATACAAAACACAACATACATAAGAGAATAATGAGTCTCAACACGAATATTTCATCACTTCCAAAGTATTCAATATTTTAATGAATGACTGTTGCAGTCAATGTACTTCTTTTTCACCTACTTCTCTTTTAGCCTTAGGATAGTAACAATTTCTTTTCGTTTAGGAGTGGACCCTAGCCTCAACCGCAATATCTTAGAAAACCTCAAGTCTCAATTAGCAGTCGTACAAAGAGCTTTAGTTGAAGCTAATCGTAGAAATCAGGTCGAGAGAAAGAAGGCCACTTTGGCTGAAATCGGCTCAACAGAATTTCCCCGACAGTTGAGTAAGGAACAACGACAGGCCCTTTTAACTTTGGCTGGAAAGCAAAGAAATGTCTTAGCGGTTTTCAAGACTTACAAAAATTTAGTACAAAGATTGAAAATAATCAAGGAGCAACAAGAGAACCCTTCGAAAGAAAACAGCACAGGAATAGAAGCAACATCTATGTTGGATAAAATATCCTTGCAAACGAGGTATAGTGTTTGATATTGGGTTTGCCTTATTTTACTATGTAATCTATACATTTTGGGGGAATATCCAAGGAGAATTGCCTCTCCTTTCCCTGCCAAGCCGACCCATGTTGCCACTCCCAAGCTAGTATTTACCAATTGTTCTCTGCAGGAAATGCGCCGTAAATGCTGAAGATGAGTTCCTGAGAAGCAACGCCCAACGCCCACTACTCCAACATCACGGACTTGGACAAACATCATTAACTGATGGTAAAACAAATGTAAAAACCGCCAGTGCTACTAATCCAATGGATCATGCCATCTCCACCGTCAACCCCACCATAGAACTTGTTCCGGCGACAAATAATGGAACCGTGACAATCTCCAACAGTTCGGGAATAAAAATCTCGCAAGGCGCAATTTGTCCTCAGAATGTTACCATCCCCAATAGTGTCTCATTGGACCACGGTTCTAAATCTCCGAGCACTTTTGTCCACATACAGCCAAACGAGGTAACTACCAACCAGTCCATTAACAGACAGAGTATAGTGACACCACTAGCTTTGAACACATTTCAGAATGGTATTTGTACAGCACAAGCTCCATCCCAAAAGATAGGCCACACCTCACCGCGTAGAGCCACAATCGTCTTAACTGGTATTGCCCCATTGACAGCTCAAACCAACTTCGCATCTGCCATTCATCCCGCCAACACTACTATTAACGCAAGTTGCGCCCAATCTGGTGTACCAGCAACAAGCAAGTTGACCACACCACAAGGCCCTCAAGACGGACGACAAAGTAGAGAACTTGTAAGAACAAGCTTCAGTTGTCCACCGGTTGAACAGCTTTATGTCCCAACCGTTGGAAGGTCGCAATCAAATCAATCTGCCAGCTTCTGTGGTCAATCAATGACGAAACAGACAGCTGGAACATCGTTATCTTTGGAAACTTTAGTCAAAAAAGGTGTCCTCACTTCAGGAAGAAATGTTCTTACAGCCAGATCAGAGGTGATCTAGAATTTTTAAACAGTTAATAGCTAACTGTCGCTCAATTCGTTTCGGTCATTAAA
>JBAHVQ010000504.1:304561-316490 GCA_036872915.1 Nanipora kamurai | reverse complement strand
TTCTTTGTTAAGTGTTAATTTGTTTGCTGTTAGCCATTTTTGGGCATTTGCTAAGTCTTTATTTAGTTTGTGTTCAACATTACCTCAACTACTGTCGTCATACCCTCAACTACATTCCTTCTACTCCCAACTACTTTCCGCGTGCCTCAACTACTGTCTTTGTACCCCCAACTACAGTCCTCGTACCCCCAGCTACTGTCCTCGTACCCTCAACTCCTATCCTCGTTACCCCAACTACTGTCCTCGTACCCCCAACTACTGACCTCGTACCCTCAACTACTGTCCTCGTACCCCCCAACTTCTGTCCTCGTACCCCCAACTACTTTCCTTATAACCCAAACTACTGTCCTCATATCTGCAACTGCTTTCCACGTACCCCAACTACTATCCTCTGACGCCCAACTACTGTCCTCGTTCCCGCAACTACTTTCCTTGTTCCCCCAACTACTGTCCTCTTAACCCAAACTACTGTCCTCGTATCCCCAACTACTGTCCTTGTACCCTAACTACTGTCCTCGTATCCCCAACTACTGTCCTTGTACCCTAACTACTGTCCTCTTACCCCCAGCTACTGTTCTCTTGCCCCCAACTACTGTCCTCTTGCCCCCAACTACTATCCTCGTACCCCCAACTACTGTCGTTGTACCCCCAACTACTGTCGCATAGCGTTAAAGCGAGGATTAACAACGCGTTAAAGCCAGGATTTTCATTTTGTAGTTTGACGCAACCTTTTGTCCAAAACTTAAACCCCATCCATGCGGTGTCTTTTTGCATCTAACGAAGAGTTGGAGGGTCTTTACTTGGTAATTTAACGTAGCTTTTTCTACAAGGCTAACACCCCGTCAGTTTCGTGCTTATGTTGTTGTCTAAGAAAGCGTTACAGTGTGGTCTTCGTTTTGTAGAAATGACTGGGTCAAACTACAAAACGAAGACTCTATCGTTTTCGTATTTAAAGCAGAAACTAATAAATGTATTTATGAAGAGTTAGTAGGTTTATTGGACAAAATATGGATCAGCTATAACGAAATACAACATTACCGAAAATTGGTAAGGCCAGGGAGTTATTTGCATGCAGAGACTTGGAATAAAATAGGAAAATTTAACTAATGAACTACACTACAGACCTAGAAGACAACAATAGTTACAGGACTCTCAAACACTTAATCACTAGCAAAAGTTACAGCATAAGTAATGCGAACTGTATCTACACGAAATGTGTGTGTTGATAAACAAATATTTGCAGTTTCCAGTGCAAATAATTGTTTATCAACACACACACTTACTAATTGTGAGAAAAGTCAGGACGTATAACACTATAATATTTAGTCTTTTTTCGCAACCAGGTGAAGTATTAGTCATATTCAAAGTGCTACTCTGGTTTCGTGGTCAACAAAAGGTACATGCAAATAGCCCAAAAAATTTTCTAGTTAAAAACTAAAGACAATAACACTAGAGTAGGGTCACCGGATATCTCCCCAAGAAGGATATGAGGTCATCGGGTATCTCCCTGAAAATGAATACTAAGCGGGGTCACCGGGTATCTCCCTTTATATAAGAGGTCACCGGATATCTCCCCAGAAATATAAAGAGGTAAGAAAATAGCAAAAAGCAAACCGAGAAGAGAAAAGGAAAATAAGAAATGTTTTACTAAGCGGAGTCACCGGGTATCTCGCCTTATATAAGAGGTCACCGGATATTTCCCCAGAAATATAAAGAGGTAAGAAAATAGCCAAAAACCAAACCGAGAAGAGAAAAGGAAAATAAGAAATGTTTTCGAACAGCCAGTAGAATCTTTTGTCTGGAGGTTTTGACTATGAGATTAGTCATTAGAAAATCATTAGTGCGTAGTGTAAATGGGGTTTTAAGCTTTGATAAAAATTATGTCGGGAAACGTAAATCGGGTAGTCTTTTGTTCTGGGGGACGCGGCTGGCTCATTTTTTTTCACCACAAAACTCAGTAGCTTTTTCGTTGGTTTTCAGATAATTGGTGATACGAAGGTAATGGATAATGCATTTCGCGAAATTAATAGCTTTCTTCTTCATATTTCGAATTAGTTAGGAAATAACAGTTCTTTAATAAATTGAATGATTTACTCAACAACTCAATTTGAAATTGGATCGAGAGGATTGTTCAAGTACATTGCTAGAAACGTTTTTGTCAGTAAAGTTTTCAGGGCCCCTGACTGGGATTATTTAGATAATCCATTTTAAAAATTGGATTATCGCAGAAACTGTTTACCTACTTACCACTGAATCCAATTTAAACATATTGGATCACTTGGTAAAATAATCCGTTTTGAAGCGCTGCACAATAATATCAGCGGTTCAAATAGAATCATAATCCATCAAGTCGCCTGCAAGTTTATTTGTAAACGACCATAAATGTCGCCTAAATCTAATACAAAACCTAACCCTATCCATGTGAGCTTGCATGGTTATCCCAATTAATTTTATTCGCTAGAATCATAAATCCTGGCCAAAATTCCTTCAGATAACAGCACTCAAACGGATATGATCACAAAAATTTGCAAGATTCTCTTAAAAACGTCATTTCCCTCGCCAGTGTTGGTTGGAAATATGAAATGCAAACTGGGGTCGGTGCAAATCATCATCAACATTGTTTAGGAGAGGGGAACGGAGGAGTTTTTAGAAGGGAATTTGATGCCAGTGTTATTTTCAAGCAGGGTGTCCGAGTGATTTTGGTTAGGACTGCACGAGCGAAGTAATTAAGGATAGACTCTTTGTCCTCATTTGTTCTTCTTCCAGAGTACAAATAAAAGTTCACACGGAATTCTGAGTACCAACAGAAGAGTTAAGGAGATACTTTGGAACCGGAATGACCTTGGCGGTAGTGAACTGGGTTATAACGTGCTATAACTCACGTTCATCGATTCGTTGCATCTTTCGACCGGATCTTTATATTCAATAGAATATGTTGATATCAGTTTCATTATTTTTGAAACGTTCCCGATCTGTGAACATGCTGTTCTGGTTATTTAGAAAACCCTGAGCAGAACAGCCAGAATACTTGTCATTCTGTCTAACCCAGAATAGGCGCCAAAACAATGCAACAACCCACCTTTACGTACTGTATGTTCGTATTCCGGAGTGGTCCCGACCTTAATGTGCGTTCACATCAGTGGACTCGGACTGGATTTGGACTGAGATTTCCCTGGTTTTAATGAAATCGGACTACATTCGAGTCCACCCGTTTAACCCTTTATCCGGCAGGTTTTCAGGTCGTAAGCTGCCCTTCACGAGTAAAATCGTCTGACGTTAGCCAGAGTAACATTAATAAGCTGCCAAATGAAAACAGTGCCGGTAAAGGGTTAACACTATCTCGACTTCTTCCCTGCCAGGGGAGACTTTTATTGTCTTACTTATTGGCTAGCGCCAGATGATTTTACTCACCGATGGAAGAGATGTGGTGGTGAAGAATTGAGGAGGTCTGAGAAAGAACTGAAACTGGATTCGATCAAGACAAGTGTGAGCGAAGCCGGACTAGATTTGGACTCGAAAGGACCAATAAACTCTATATCTTTGTTTCTCTCGCTTGACATGGCCCTGGAAATATCCAAACCCAGTCCAAACCGGTAATGTGACACAACTTTAGTCACTTCAAAATCAGGTTTTTCACCTCATTTGTGATTTCTCATTTGCTGAGCTAATCTGGCATTTGTTTTCCCATGTTAAACTCAGCGCTAAGGCTATGTCATTTAAGTTAGCAGTGCCGTCGCGAGCAAAGCCAGCTAGGGGATGTAAACGAAATATTTACCTGGTTTTCCTAACTTTTTAAAGTTTCCTTTCGTTGAAATTTGGTTGCAGTATATCGTGTTCCAATTTACTTGAATTTTGGTTTGAATCAGCTATTAATTTACCAGAATTTATCACTAATAAAATATTGGGGGCGTGACACCCCCTCTGATATGATATTCACTAGCTAGTCTGGCTGTAAGCAACGGCAAGGCCAGGGTAAAGGGAATGGGGGGTTGGCAGTATTTGAGCTCCTAGGCGGATTGAATTAAGAGCCGTCTAGGTGTTACATGCCGATCAAATGGAGACGCCCGCCCTTTGAGATTCAGTGCCAAATCTGCCTTTATTTCTTTTGAAATTCTGTTTTTATCATAGTTATGTCACCATTACATATTTTTAATTTCCTCCGAGTAATTAAGTTAATAAAGATTACACAAACAGGATACACAGTAATTAACACATTTTACCACTCATGCAGACTGCTTGCCTGAGATATTGACAGATATTGAACAGTTACATAGGGGAACCGGAAAAAATATTTCCCAGGAAATTTTTTTTGTGATTTTTCGGTCTCTGAAACCCTGTTTTTTTAATAAATAAACTTTAAAATTTTAATTTTTAAATTTATTATTATAAATTTTAAATTTCTAGAACTTTAATTTCTGAAACTCGTTTATTGCTTACATGAGCAGACTTCTTTACTCTTCTGGTAAATATTGGATGACTTTTGATGTACAGTCGACTCCCGGTAACTCGAACCCTCACTAACTGGAACCTCGCGCTAACTCGAACCAAAATTAACAAATGTATTGCTCCAATTTCACTCGACTTCTCTATACTGTAAGAGTGATTAAAATGCGGTCTGTATGAATAGAAAAACAGTAAACACCATCTTTTCCTCATTTCCGGAAGTTTGTTCTCAGCTCCCGATAACTCGAACTCCCGATAACTCGAACCTTTTTCAATTTCCCTTGAAGGTTCGAGTTATCGGGAGTCGACTGTAATCTATTAGGTTAGTTTTGTGACCAACAAACGTTCGTTGGTCGTCTGATATACAGTATACCACGCTCCCACATGAACCGACTGTGCGTTTCTTACCCCTCTCCCAACAGTTGCTCATTGGATTTAGAGGAATGACAAAATTGATCTTGAAGAAAAGTGGAGGATTGGGACGCCGATTCCCTCCCGTGGCCTCGCCAGTGGCTCTTAAGGAGAGAACAATATGACTAGAGGACGTTCGTCATGCTGGTTTACTCAGAAAAACGATTTCTGAGCCCTAGACGGGAATCGAACCCGCAACCTTCTGATGACCGGTGAGACGCTCTAACCATTGAGCCACTACGATAATGATCAAATACTTAAACACTGAACAGAAATTCTGCTCATGTGGCAGTACATATGACGAACCTGCAGCCTGGCTCATCATCTGAGTCGTGGTAGCTCAATTGTTAGAGCGTCTCACCGGTCATCAGAAGGTTACGGGTTCGATTCCTGTCTAGGGCTCAGAAATCGTTTTTCTGAGTAAACGAGCTTGACGAACGTCATCTTGTTGTTCTGATATTTACCAAGCTCCCACACGAACAAACTTTCTGTTCAGTCTTTAAGGAGAGAACAATGTTGATTTACTGTCATTTCTTCTAATAGGCTTTATAGTTATCTTCCGATTATCAGGGGAGAACAAAGAAATTTCGGACTAGAGAAAAAGATTATTTATTGGGGATAAATAATCCCCAATAAATAATCAAGGATTAAGCAAGATAACTTGCATTGCTATTAAAATTAATCGGTTTCTGAAGACCCTGAGAAGTCTTTTATCTCTACCAAGAATAAAAAGTGGGACTGGACGTAAGACTAATCTTTGTTTTCCAGACAACCATACCCCTAGGTTCTGTGAATGAAAATTCTTTTTACGCAACGTTCGTTGTATCCTACCGATCGTCCAAAACAAATCATAAAGACAGTATGGACGTTCGTCAATTTCATTTCACCAGTATAAAGGTATCCTGAACACCTTAAAAGTATCTTATTTGATTGGCTAATGTCACCCTAAAGTATCCCCCATTTACTGACGACAGTCTTGCGGACATGTCTTAACATTCGCGAGCGAATCTTAAGCAGGAGCTATATTTAAAGCCCTTGTGCTCGAGTTGATTCACTCACCAAAAGTATTGAACCATATGGTTCAGTAGTATCACAGAATATTAACTTTTTAGATTAAATATTTTTGTATGTATCTTAAATAACACGGCCTAATGCAAAACAACTATTCCTCCGTTTTTTATTTTATTTACGTAACGTTGCTTAACCACCTTGTATAAAGATTCTTAAATAAATATATAAATAAATAAATAAATAAGTAAATAAATAAATAAATATTCAATCAATCAGAAGCCAAGCGTCACCAAAATGAGTTTTTGCTGCAGAAGACTTGACCAGCTCTCACAAAGATGTTTAAATGATTGCCTGAACTCCAAAAGTTACGATGTGCTATTTTTTATACAAGTGGAACAAATTTCGAGAACGCTTGCCAGAAAAATGGCAGTGGCCAAAAATTTGAAGACACGAGCATGAAAGATGCTGACCACTGATTTCTGTAATGGTGACACTGAGTCCGACTTCTGGGCCCGGTTGTTCAAAAAGCGATTAGGTAAATCCAGGATCAGTGAAAACTTTGGCAATGAAATACTCCTAAGCCAGGAAAGGATTTTTAAACTTTGTTGTCCAGATATCATACAAATATAGAAAGGTGTTCTTCTAGAAAGTTTGAAATTAAATCACTTAGCAGAACATGCCAAATAAAAGGGCCGATTATATTTTAACCCAGGATTGGCTGATTATTTATTGCGATACCTGTACTAAATTTAGAGACGATATCACGTGACACAAGTGGCGTGATCGATCAAGGACGATATCACATGACATAAGTGGCGTGATCGGGAAGACAGTAGCGTGTATGTTATGTCGAGTCTTGAGTCTTGAGTATAGAGTAGAGCGTAAGGTTGAGAATAAATAGACAATGACCATCACTACAGCCCCCAAATTGTTTTAGTACCAGCGCGAGTGAAGTCATTAGATCACATACGCCAGGACGAGGAAAGACGAAACAAAGTGCAAGTGGACCTTTATATATGTCAAACTTATATGCATGCGCCAGAATAAGACGGGTTTTAAGGAGAATCCTGAAAATCTTCTACTTTTCAATTTTAAAGACAAATTGTAGCGTGGAAATCTTTGTATAAAATTAAGATGTCAAAAGAAAATTAAGCTAGACATTTCTATCAAACTTTTGTTATAGTTGCAGATTGTCCGATTGGTGAGTTGACATCAATCTCCTGACCCTTGGAGGACAAAGGCAAATGAGTTTGAAGTAATGTAGTTCTTAATCAGGAGGCCCTCGTCTAAAGGTTCAACTACCTGCTACAGTTTATCGCCTTGATTTTTGACTCGTCTGAAGAAAATCGGCTCTAGACACCAAAAGCATTCCTGAGATTATGAATAAATACTTAAACACTGAACAGAAAGCTTGACGAACGTCCTCCAGTTGTTCTGATTATAGATAAAGTTAGAGTTTTTGTTTGTAATCTTGAAACCGAAATGGTTGCAAACTATTCATGGTATTTGCTTATCGCTATGTCTAAAGATAAACTAATATTTTCCCTCAGAAATTTCTTGTGGTAGGTGTTGTTCCAATGTTTTGTCACTTGTTCTCCATGATACTTAGTTTACTTTACTGAGGTAACACTTCTCACTGACGTAAACTGATCAATTCAAGGAATCTTTCGTAACCGGCTTCTCCATAAAAGGACTTGGACCATTACTTCGTGGTCAAGTACTATACTTTAAGCTCCCTCGACATTGCTTTTGCAATCTACTCTGCAGAACGAAACTTAAGAAGTTTAGCTGTCCTTTGGCCAAAGGGCCTGTGCAGTAAATAAAATATTTACCGAGTCAAATGTGAACTAGTTTAAAGAATGCGTCATAATGGTATTTGGAACTATAATTTGAGGACATATTTGATTGTTGTTAAGATTAGATATCCTCAATTATTGTCAAACCACTTTTGATTCTCTGAGGGCTTTGGAGATTATTTTTATGGCCAAATTATCAATTTGAAAAACAAATAAATTACAGCTGTTTTTCCTGTCCTCAGCTGTATTGTAGCTTTGCCAACTTTAACACTAAGTGGAGGTCCAAAGAATTTCAGTTTATGGTCAACCTACGCGAAGTTCCATCAAGTACCTCCTCGGTGGTTCGAAGATTCACTTACAGCTGTCTTCAGCTCTCTTCACATCAAGTAGTAGTTTGACGAAAAAAATAGCTTATGGTTCTCGCTATTTAGACACTCATTCCAAACGCGCGAGATGATTGAAGGACGTACGAAGCATAGAAGGCGCCAGGCGAGCGTTTTCTGGATTTTCGAGAGGCTAAAACATCTCAGGTGTTAAGATCACAATATCCGAACACAAACAACCATTTAACATGAAAACGAGCAAACTAACACGGAGTTTTTTTGTTATGTTTTGTTACTCTAACCCAATTACGGCAATTGCGGAATCAACGCTCTCGTATATGATACATTTTATTTAACAATTAGATCATATAATTAAAATTTCTGTTAATACCTTGAAAGCGAATAATGTAATTGTGTTCGTAGAAGTTGACTATGGCAATTAGTTTTCGAAAGCTGGTTGGAGGCATTTGCTTTGGGCGAAAAATGGGGTCTTGTTACATTACTCGCTGCTACTCGATATGTTGACGATCATATTTCTAGTAGGGTAATCATTTAGATTACAGCGTTTGCATTAGACAAATAGTTGGTTTCCACCAATTCATAATAGCAAAAGGTTTAAATCTATTACGAATGCGAGTTCGACTTTGCAATTACGCATTCTTTGATCCACGTCTTTCTTTGGAAATCTTGTATCGTTCAGAGTGTTTTTGTCTGCTCTAAAAATACCACGCTCTCAAAATTTCGCAGCAAATGTTTAACGAAATGTGTCATCTCATGTCTCAAAGACAATGCAATTTATGGAAGGCAGAGGATTAAAACCGGCTTTGCTACATGCGAGAACTCATAGCTTACAAAAGTAGTTCTTCTGTCAAGGAAGACAACTAAATGTGTTTCGGTTTGCTAAATGTAATATGAAAGGGAGAAATCTAATTATTCCCAAACTTCAAGGAGAATGATTTGGGGTCCTAAGGTGGCCCCCGAAAGCTGGATGGAACTTGGGGGTTTAGATTATCGTTTGTGCGTTCTTGATATTAGGCAATAATTTATAACGCAGGTCAGTACAAATACCGTTGCCTATCACAAATCTGTAAATTTGATTGGCTACTCTAACATTTACTGCTTACCGATAGAAAATGATGATGACGTGGCATCACTTGAAAACCCGTTTCTAAAAGATTAATCACTAATCTGTCACAATTTATGCTGAAATATTGAACTAATAAAATATGCAAATTTATACTAAAACAGTCAGACAACTCGCCCTTGTTCTAGATCCCTTTCAGCAATCCTACATGAAGTTTGTTGCGCTTCCGCTGTACAAGTTGTTTACTGAGTTGAGAACGCATGGTTTTCGTCCGAAGAACAGTTCGTTTAGTCATTCGTATTAGATCTAGAACTTTGTTTACATTACCCTTCCCAGCAACGATTACAGTTAGAATTCAGTAGAACGAGACACGAATAACTTGTAAGTAATATACCTTTATATTCATTGAGGGTTTTGTCGGATTAATGAAGTAATTCATATAGATCGTCATAAAGCTATTATGTATCATTATTTACTTTTTTGAATCGCAATAAATTGGTTGTGTATATCAAAGACCTGTCTCGTTTTTTGTACCTATATGGTAAGGACAAGGGGTTCTTACACTTGTTTTTGATGAACAATAGTCAACGCGGGCTTCGCCCTTGTTAACTGTCTGCTCATAGAAAACTTGTGATTGCTGTCTAATAGTTAATTACATCGAACAATGTCGATTTAAACGTTATACTAATGTATGTTGTTTTTTTAAAAAATAACTTTACTGTAACATCAATTTTTGGGAGTTCGTTGGAACTTCCCGACTCCACCCCAACCTGCAGGTTTGACGTACAAGAACAACCAAGAAAAATTTGAACGAAAATAATCAATCGAAAGAACTTCTGGCAATCGGCTGACCACATATGTATTAAATATACAACCCAGTGAGCTCTATATATGGAGAGGGAACTTCCGTCCCTCAGGTGAAGCCAAACATGGCTGACAAAGAAGTGATTTTTGTACGTCAATTTCAGCCCCCTACGCGATTTTTCACGTCAGTTCTAGTCTCCTGCGCGACTTTTCATTGTTTTCTCATTACCTCCAGTTAAACACAGGCAAAAAATCACTTAAAAACACAGAAATGAATATTTCAATTTGAAATGTTTTTCAAAAAATATCACAGCGAGTTACAGAGTATAATTTTCATGAAAATGAATGGCAAAACTAACAACAAATCTCGTAAAAGAGTCTCAAAAAATCACTTGAGGACTCTGTAAAGGAAACGATCTCTTTTTACCGGTTTTTCAGACAGCTAAGCATACTTGTAGGCCACAGAGCATCTCTGAATCTTTTTAAATACTCGGTCATGAAAAATTCCTCTGGTATCATTACTGTCGAACTAATTTTCCGTGGTTGTAAATGTTTCGAAGCTGAACCAAACAGTACAAACCGTGTAGTTAGAACTGACGTGCAAGACCGCGCAAGGGCCTGAAACTGACGTACAAAATTGACCTCCATACCGGCCATATTTGGCTTCACTTTTTCCCTGGCCGATAGACTGGAATTCTCCTTCACTTCTTCTCCGACTGATATTCACAATACTGTTGCAGATCTTGAGCGGCGAGAGGTCTGGATACCACAATTAATAAAACGAACTACGCATGTCCTCGGCGTCCTCTTTTCTCTTGTGGCATTTTCGGACCACAGTTGAAATTCATTTGCATGATTTAATACCTTTTCTTGACAAACCATCCGTACAAAGAATCCGCGAAAGCATGCCCTCGGATAAAGTACAAAGGGTGAGTAACCATATATCTTAATTTGCGGGTGATTGACGGGCGGTAGGACCAGTATATCGTCAACAATTTTATGTTTACTTAGGTGCGAATACACATTCTATTAAGAGGAATATATATATATATATATATATATATATATACCTTTATCGATCTTGACACTTGATAGAAACTAGTTAGATTCGTAAACATATTAGGAACCCAACTCGGACATTTTGTTACAGATTGAGCCATAGATCGTATGAAATAATAAATACGATCGAAGGTACGAGTCAATGACCGCCTTCTGTTATCTTGTAGGGTAACGAAAATAACCCAGACGTCCCGATCCAGAAGGCAGGAGCTGGTGAAGCCATTTCTCACGAAGAATTGGAGAAATTAGTGGCTGAAACAGTGGCAAAATCCTTGCCACTGGCCTTATCAGGTCTACTAGCTGCTGGAGGCCTACAACAATTGAGTACCATACCCATTAGACAAGAGGTAGCACCAGCACCTACTGAGAAGATATGACCAACTGACCAACACCTTTTTCCAGATCGCTTTCACGATCGAATTAAGGATGAGCATAGCCATACAGCCACCAACAAGAATTTAATAAGCAAACCACCAGATCGAGCCTTCCTGTCACAGAAATCTGTACCATTTCGCCAGCCCTTTCGAGGTCGCTCAACTTCCACCCTGGCAGGCACTGGAAGGAAGCGGAAGTGGAACTTCGGCCATAGAGATCGCAATGCGAGAAACCCAAAACGGCTCCAGCGCCAAACAGAGTCAGCAAACAAAAGCTGACTACCCGTTTCCTGTGCTAATAAACAAAAAATGCTCTCCACCTTCAACCGCAGGCCGCCTTGTTCAATGTTTAGAAAATTGGAAGAAAATAACTCAGGACCCTTGAGTCCTACAAACTGTTCAGGGATACAAGATACCCCTGATTCGACCCCCCCACCAGTGGAGGGTGAGAGAAACCAAACCTCGATTACAACGACATCTGATGGGCAATGCTATACAGGAGTTGCTCAACAAAGGTGCAATCAAGCAGGTCCAACCATTGCTAGATCAGTTTGTATCTTCTCTGTTCCTAGTCGAGAAGGAGAACAGTCCAGGTCAATATCGGCCAGTAATCAACCTCCGGGC